>PKMM01000679.1:608673-780706 GCA_002933915.1 Eutrema heterophyllum
TGTATGTCATAGTATGTTTCGGCAGCCAAATTATCATCTGGCAAATACTCTTTAATAAGATCAGCCCAATCATCCATGCAAACCTCAGCTAAGTTATGATCAGTTTTAATTGTCATCATCCTAGCTGCTAACGACAATTTAGACTGACCTTCTCTACATCCATCGTAGAGTGGCTGATTTGCATCGGCTAGCATATTATAAAATCGCTTCGCATCTACATTGGGTTCCTCAACACTATTATCAACATTTGTTTCATGAAATGCATCATTGACCATTTCATGCATCCTATCATGATCTTGACCCTGCTGATCAAATTGATGTTCATGACCATGCTGATGATAACTACTATCCTGATCAAAATCTACATGACCTTGATAATTACTACTACAATCAACTTCATCAGTAGTACTCTTTTCAAAACCCTCTCCATGTTGATACCAAACATAATATTGCGGCATAAACCCTCTATTTAGTAAATGCTTCCACACCGTCTCAATAAAAAGATATCTCGTATTTTTGCATTTACGACAAGGACAGAAGAGTTTACCGCTTTCCAGGGTTGTTTGCATATTTCCAGCCTGATACATGAATATTTCAAGCCCCTCTTTGAATTCTTTCGTCAACGCTCCCTCCGAATCCTTTTGCGTATACATCCATCTTCGTAGATCGTATATAGACATTTTATAAAAAAGATTTTATAGTTTTTTTTTTTGTTATTATTGTTTTTTTTTTTTGATATGAAATTTCAATTGATGCGAGGATGTATTTATAGAAATTTTTTCAGATTTACAACGGATTTACAACGGATTTACGATGTAAATTCGATGTAAATTTGTTAGGTAAATCAATAAAAAAACGTGTGCTACCAAACTAGAAACTATCGATGTAAACTCGATGTAATATAAACCGTTGTAAATTCGATGTAAAATTACATCGAATTTACAACGTAAATGCGATAGTCATATTCGTCGTAAACTCGATGTAATTTTTCCATCGATTTTACGACGATTTATTATGTCATCGTATAACCGTCGTAATATAGTCGTAAAAGTACGACGATTATACGACGACATATATTTACGAGGAAGTTACATCGAACACATATTTCGTCGTAAAATCGTCATAAACTCGATGTAATGTTACATCGATTTAAATCCGTCGTAAAATTTCGTTGGAAATAGGCAGTTTTCTTGTAGTGCAACCCAATACGAGAATCAATAAACACTCACGAACCCATCGACGCCTATCACGAATCGCTCTCGAAGGTTTCTAAAAAAACGTAACTTTTGATTTTTTTTCCCCAAATCGATTTAGGGTTAGAGAAGGAATAGTCTATGTCGTTTTTTGTTTCAAAACAACACATATTTGTTAACTTCGTGCCGTTTTCTATACAGGTGACACGGTGCGTTTCACGCCCCGTCTGTTTTCCAAACGACGTTCATATTTGCCACGTCATCGATACAGCCAAAGGTTATATAGCGGGTTGACACATACTTCATAGGTTTGACTTGCATTTTCTGCAAGTCGAGAGTAGATTTGCAAAAAAAAAAACAATTGGAGGGTTGATTTGCAGAAAACCCTTTTAAATATGTCTTAAAACATGTGATATATATATCGTGTTTTAGGATGGGAGGAGAACATGGAGCGGCAGCAAAACCGCGGTGTTGCGATGGGTGCTCCGGTCGTCCAAAACGGCATGACCCGCTAGGCCGCTACTATCTATATGCATGTAGCCATGTAATAAAAATAGGTTTTTGTCTTATGTGAGCCATTGATATATATATATATATATTTTTTTTTTTTTGATATGTCCTATCGGCTGATCCGGTCAGCTCCGGTAGAAACGCACCGAAGTGCTACAAAGTGGACTACTCCCAGGTTCAACGGACACCATGAGTTCCGAGCTGGACTCGGTTCAACGGACACCATGAACTCCGAGCTGGGCTCAGATCAACGTAGCCAGATAATGACGTGAAACAAACATCTGGGTAGAGCGTGGCGTTGCAGCTCGTGCGGATAAAATCTAGATTGTTGGCTGTTGTTGGTGCCGGAGGGAAACGGACGGCTGAGATCGTCCGGAAAATGAAGAGTAAGGTGGCTAAGTGAAGAAACGTCGTCGTATTAAGCTGCCTTCCCATCTTTTAAGACTAGCTCTGCTTTTGTTTTACGGTTTTGGGAGTTTACATGAAAGATTGGAGGGTTTATGTAGGCATTGAGAATGGAGATGAGATTTGACATGTTTACCCATACAATGCTCATTATAATCACGTTATTGCCACTAATCATTTTGTCTGGTGTATTTTTCATGGTTGATGTGTACAAGAAGGCTTGGTAGTTTCAACTCTTAGCCGTACCTTAAAAGAAACCGCATACTTTAGGTTTTTAGTATATAATAATGAGATATTTTTTGTGTATGGTTATCTCTTACATATTAATCTTTTATTAGTTTCAATTAAATTTATAACACTTCAGGCAGTGGCATGGTGATAAACAAATCTAGGTACATGGCGTTAACACTACAAGAAAATAGACATAATTAGGCATAATGCAACAAAAAAAAATTGTTGCAATATGCCAAGATATTGTTGCAAACATAAAATTTGCAATATAATTGCGACAAATTTTATAGTGTTGCTGTTTGCATGTTGCGAATTCATATTTATTGCACACACGTCGCCAATTTTGTAATGAATTAATTTTTTTATTATATTAGTCGTATTAATGCAACGATATTTTCAATACAAATTTGTCGTATGATTGCAATATATTTTGCAACTCTTAATAATTGCAAATTATTGCTACGAAACACGTATAGTAAATGCTATTGCAGATTTGCAATGAAATTATTTCTTGTTATATTTGTCGTATTCACGCAACAAAAAAAATAAAGTAAATTTGTAGTAAGATTACAACGTTCGTTTGCAATTCTAAATTTTCATTAATCTTTGCTACGTTAAAATTGTATACCAAATATTATTACAAATTTGCAAGAATTATTTTTATACTTGCATTGCCAATATTGTTACAAATTTGCAAGGATTATTTTTAAACTTGCATTGCAAACACTGTCACGTCATATGCAATTTGTAATTCATTGCAATATCAAAATAATATATTTTAATAATTCATTGCGAGTTCTTTATATTGTGGTTTATTTTGCAACACTAATCCTCATTATAATTTTTAATTATAATATTGCAAAAAGGAATAAAAAGAACCAATTTTAATAAATAATCAAAATTTGCAAAATCTAACAAAGCATAAACTCGAAAATAGTAAAAAAAAAACTAACGATAAAAAACAAATACGCTAATAGAAATTTAGAAATTTAAACTAAAACAAAAACATCCAACTAAACACTTAGTTGTTCAAATCATTCAACAGCAAAACCGGACAAAGTAGTGCTATCATTTTCTTTAGGCCAGTTACGATACATACCAGAAAAATCAGATCGAATGATTGTTCTGATCTCCGTAGTGATTATGGAATCACGTTTGAACCTATATTGCTAACTAATTTTTTTGAAAAATATGTATTTTTTATGACCAGAGAGTTCCATTCAGCTTGGATGGATTAAGAACACCTAAAACATGCACTGGTGGAACATCTCCTTGATTTTGACCATCATTTGCCGCCATCGGATTCATCTTAATTTGAAAGTTAAAGCAAAAACTAAAGTTAATACTAAATGCAAAAATGTTATAAAAGAAAATGAAAAGTAAAGCGAACCCAACCAGTAATTATGTTATCTCTGGAAAAGTGTTACCTTAGAAGAACAACGATGTGCAAATGTGAACTGAGTAATTAAACGCACAGAAAGTTTGTATATATATACAAGAACAATAAAATCTGATTGTATATGTGATATGGGATAAAGCCAAATATTTAGTAGGATATTCTCTACAAAAGTGAGGTAAAACAAAAACAAGCGGGAATTATACATATAGTTAGTAGCGGGAACACGAAAAATTTAGCAAATTTTACATAAACTAAATAACTATTATATATAGAAAATCACCTTAACTAGTTTTGTTTTGTTTTTTTATACCAAATTATTATTTTCCAGCTGTTACAAACTAGTTAAGTATGATTAGGTGTCGGGCAAACATATATAAGTTGTTTCAGCCAAGATTCCTTTTGGTTAGTCGCTATTATTTTAGCCATAAGGTAAGAAACATTATATCACTTAAAAATTCTTCTTTAAATTCATTATATAAAACAAATTTAATATTTTGAAGGAAAAAAAGAATATATATATATATATATATATATAATTAAAAATCAAAGTAAAAGTATTATTTTAAAAAGAAAACGATCTTGAGAATAATAAAAGTAAACTAAGCAATCCATTATCGACTAAATTCAAATTTTTAAAACATGTGTATCTAACATAATCTTAAGAAAAAGAAAAAAAAACTTAAGAAATATAGTATACATCAACATGAATCATCTTGTTATGTTGTTTCTGAATCTTGGGATACATAATCAGGATCTGAATCTACTTCTTCATCAACAACATCATCGAGGCTCACAAACTGCCCTTGCTGATCATGATCAGCTAAACTATCAACCATCATAAATGGATCAGCCTCAACTATTGTATTATTATTCTCATGTTGCAAAGGACTATGATTCACTTCTTCACTAGATATAATTTTTCATCTTGGTTGTATCTTCACTGCACCATACCACTCACTCTTCTTTTTGTTAGACGAGGATATGATACAAAACATACATGGCCAGCTTGGCTAGCAAGTATGAAAGGATCATACTTCCCGTATTGACTAGCCTGATTAACATTGATGATCCCTGATTTGTTTACATGTAGTCATTTATCCATTATTGAGTCATACCAATTGCATCTAAAAAGAACAACTCTAAGATCAACAATTCCTGGATAATAGAGCTTAAATATTTGTGTTAAGATTCCGTAAAAACCAGATTCTTCACTAGAATCACAATCAAATATCTCTTTCACACAAATACCATACACAAATACCATAGTTGAGGGTATTTCGATCTTTTCCATGGTCTAACGTATGAAAGTTATACCCTCGACAAAAAAACATCGGCCAAAATTATACTTTAGTTGACGGACCGTGAACCAATTCATGCAACCATATTGGATAGATACTACGATTTGTGTCGAGTTGAATCTAAAAAAAAAAAACAGTACTTTAGTTATATGTATATATGACCGTACTTTACTTATGAGATTTAAAAAATATTAATTTAATACTTACATGGTTTCGTAACCATGATGCAAAGTGCATCTCTTTTAACCGAAGTAATTGAGCTGCATTAGTGGTGAAATCAATTCTAGTTCTGAATGTGATAAGTGTAATTTTTGTTAAGTTAACTAAAAATATATTCAAATTTTGTATAAAAATTAAATGTTGCAAAAAGTTATTAAAATATTGCAAATATAGTGACAAAAGTGTCACATGATTTGTCAGGTAATTTTATTATAATTTTCGTGTAAAAAAATCACGACTCATTATTGTTAAATATTTCCTGTAAATTAGTAATAAAAATTTGCAACAAACACTTTTGTTGTGGTTCAACAAGGAACTTGTAAGAAAATTCCGACATGCATTAATCATTGCCAAAAAATTGCAAAATTTGTTGCAAAATTTTAACGAAAATATGACTATTTTCTTGTAGTGTAATTCTTTTATTTGTATTTGATTTATACCCGAAACTTTATTTGACTATTCAAAATAGTGTCATATTTTAAATCTATTTAAAAAACGGTAAACAAGCTACTCGATGGCTATATTCACCAAGAGGAATTAGTCGTGTCCTCACTCGGATTATATGTTGTTATAAAAAATATTTTCAGTGTTTTTGTTAAAACTTATTATAAATAAAGAAGAAAAAACGTAAAATATAAATGGTAAGACAAACATTTGTTTTTTTGGTAACATGTATACAATTTATTAATCTGATCAAAGATTTAAATGTTATATTTAACTTGTGAGTGCAAACACGATTGTTATATAGCCTTTTAATAAAACTATGGGTCGCAAGTGAGAGTTTGCATGAACATAATCAGTTGCAGTCTCGACCACGACAGAATCGCAAGTGAGAGTTTGGATGAACTATTATGATGATGGGACTCGCCAAATTACGGATGGACTGTGTGGAGATTCGCCTACCCTCATTGTTTCTGCCATACAAAAATAAATTATCCGGGAACAAAAAAATCCAAATCCGCACGCGTAATAATTAACATTCTATTTATATTTTCTAAGAATGCTCCAATTTAATTAATATTAGCGCCTTAAGTTTTTTTTTTGTAAGTGGATACCTTTTAGATTTTTTACTAATCTTGGTGTTGGTTTAGAGTTGACTCACAAGGGACTACTCGGATTATTGAGGTTTCTATTCGTACTTTGTATGATGCCAAGAGACTATCGATTCGGAAAATACATTAGGAATGAAAAAAATAGAAGATGCCGTATTGCCATGATCGTTTTGACAAATGATCCACAGACCACACCATGCTTCTTAAGAAGAAAAGTCCACTTAAAACTGCTACTTTTGGAAAAAGAGTGTGTATACGATATAGTGGGGAGGTAGCCGACTTAATATTATTATATATGATTTGATTGCTATATTATTATACCACCACGACATATACCCCTTTTTGTGTAACTATTCAATAAGGTGATAAAAAAGAGGGTAGTAAGAAAATGACGGTAAAAAAGATAGTACATAGTTGGTGGTAGACTGGCGGTACAAACTACAAAACTTTATACCACCATTATTTGACATATCTCTTTCCAATACACCATCTCTAGTGGTTCGGTCGGTTCTTGTGCTAGTTTTTTATTTTATTTTAATCGGTGTTGGGTCTTTTTTTAAAAATCTCTAGTAAATTTTTCTTATACAACATTAGAGCCCCAAAGAATCATATTAGGCCTATAACTCAGAGGCCCATTACCATCAACACTTAGTTTATGGGAGCAAAGGCTTTCTTTCTCATCTCGATGCATTTTCCTCCCCCAATTTATGATTATTGTGATGTCTACCTGGGATTCACCGCGCTACGCGCGGTTTGTTATTTAAATAATTTTTAATATAAAAATGTAAATTTTTTTTTGTCTAAAATAGAGTAGTTGATCTTTATTTTGTGGTCAAAATGTAATTTCAAATTACATTTTGTACATTGTCAAAATTGTCAATAAAACATATGGTATTTGGCCTGAGGCTGAGCATAACTTATGGTATTTCGATCTATCCAGTTTTTGTCAAAATTATTCTGAGTGAAATCATTAATTTGAATTTGGTCTTAAACCATAGTAAAATTTTCAATTTAGGAACCAAAAGCCGTAACATTACGTTAGATATATAAAGTAAACATAACATTCAAATTCATGTGGATTTAACCGTTTAATGTATAGTGTCATGTATGATGATCATATCACAAATATTATTCATATAAACTTAACCGTTTTCAACATCAACTCTCCATCTAGACCTCTCTTTCTTCAGCTATCCAATTGCTTGTGTTTTAGAACTTTCAGATTCAGCAAGATCAATAAGGTGCTGCATATAACCAAATGTTAATATAAAAGACTGAATTTTAGATATTTCTTTCTTCATGCCTCTGTCCGAGTAGACACTATCAACCATGATGGATTAAATGTCTTTTTGATTTTCCATAATATCACTTCCACCTAAAACTCTGAGCAACTTATTTGTCTTGGTATATCATTGACTCATTGAGTATAAAATCAGATTGGATCACTTGGTTGACGTCTGTTTCGGATCGACTTTGGCTCTGTTCCAAAACCCTTCTTGTAATTCCTCAACTGCTTTCCTTTGCCTAATCTTCTCTTTCCAATATGTCCAATCAATCTTCTTCATCAATTGCTTCAAGTAAGAACCATGGAAACCTATGGCACTCCTATTGCTGAAACCAAACCACCACATAAAATTGTATACTTTTTAGTGCAAAATAAATAGGGTTGTGGTAGAAGATACTCATTGATATTGTTTGTTGTTCTGTATGACGAAAAAAAAAGAACCGAGCAACAAAGTTTAAACTTAACCACCAACAAAAGATTAGTTTCTTGTCCTGATTTGGTGCTTATGTAAATGACGTGGAAGAAGTTACTTATGGTGTAAGAGCACACCCTGGACTCGATCATTCATCCTCTTAATTATGATGATCAACATCAAAGTTAGTATAAACACACATACAAAGTTCAAGAACTTCCATGAATTTAGATATGTACATTATTGCATTATAATTCTCTCGTTTTCGTAGATATCTATCTTTCTTTTTGACAGATTTGGCAAGCACAAATAGCACCAATTCAAAAGTTATATGAAATGCCAATTAACAGATTTCGACGACATATACACACAACCATATATTTTGGAGTATCCAAAGAAAGTGATCAACTATGGATCTAGTTATTCTTTACCTCTTTCGTATACACAAACCAGTAGACGATCAAAGGAGAACTGCAATATTTCAAGCAAAATAATTAATACCTTGAGCGGGTATACTTTATGCGGGTATGCCTCCTCACTCATTTTTGTTTAGACCATCTCTTTAACCCAATGCTCTGTCAGCGTTCTCTGATCAAAAAGTAAACGCAAAGGAGTGAACCTAGATAAATTTAAAGCATATTTTAAATCATGTCAGTCCACTACTCTAATAAAAAAATATTAACCTACCTACCAGGCATAGAATCCTAAATATTGATAGAATCGAAATAAAATTTTGAGATGACATAATAATAGATTCAAAAATGATTAAAAGGTAGATTAGCATAACACCTTGTTTAAATTTCAGTCAATATATCTATATCCATAATGATCTTACTTACGACGCATAGATGATAGATGATACCTAAAATAAGTGCATGTTTTGGTACTTTGAACATTGCCATCCATTTCTTGCTTCACAAAAAGAAAGGAAAAATTGTTGAATCTGCGTGGTTGTGGAAAAACTCAACACAACATATTCATGAAATAGGTAAACATTCGATGGATTTAAATAATATAAGATTCTATGAAAAGAATAAATATAAATTGGAGTCACAAAACCCAAAAATTACTTCGTCTTTGATTTTAGAAGTCAATATGAACAGCATTTGAGCATCCCTATTTCATGATCGTTCCCACATTGGTACGAAAATCCTGAAAAAGATATGCAACTTAGCCATCGGGCCCATTATACTATGTTTTGTGACCTACATTAAGATTTAGTTGACCTTATCAAACAGCGAAACATGACAATTAGTGTTCAAAAATAGCTGGCTCACTGTAATAAGAAACTTACCTCATCGCAAAGTGTCGACTTATCTTTTCTCTTCTTTTCTGGCGGTCCTTAGAGCCCTCGAGCAACCCTCGGCAACATAAAGTTTTTTTGTTCAGCCTCTTCAGTATATTTCTAAAGCTTAAGCATTACTTACTCTTCTTCACGTACGTTTTGCCAAAAGCAAACATGGAACATTGATTTCATCCTTATGTGACAATACATTAATATAGAACCGTGGATACTATCAAGTAAGAAAATTTTCAATTTTAATTGCTGGCATTCAAAAGTTATTATAGATTTACTTGCATATTACGTAACCATGAGATCCAGAATTTAGAATCACGCTATCACCATCCTTGAAATGTATTGGCCATTTGATGCCAGCACCACGACGCACGACCCATTGGTCTTAATCTGTCTCATTGTTTCCCACGTCTTGTAATGGGCGTGATTGGTAAGAAGCTGTCACGTGAAAAATCATCAACTTAAGATTAATCCGGTGAATGTAAGAGTGATATAGTGAGAAGAGAGAATACTATAATGGTTACAGTTATAATCTCTCCATAATCGTTAGCCACATAGCACCATAAAAGTACGTTGTTGAGACCTTGGTGAGACAAAGATTGGAACCTTAAAACAATCCGTATTATCGCCATCATTTGTGACTTGTGAGCTGAGACGGATTTGTAGCCGGAGAGGAATGGTGGGTTCCAAAGGCAGACACGATGTCAAGCTGGTGGATTCTGCTCCGACTCAGGAGTTGAGTTGTTGATGTTGGAATCGTATTTTCGGAGGAGACCGAGGTCTTGCCGTTTTCTCCTTTGTCGATGTTTCTTTGGAACTTAATCATGGTGGTTCGAGATCCTCATCAAAGAGATTATTCCTCTTCTATTACCCTAAAGTTCAGAAGGGAGGAAATTATTTGAGTGAATTTGTTACGGTATTGATCAGTGAGAAGTCAATACGGAATGAGTGAAATAAGAAGAAGATGATGTATTAAATGTGTGAAAGAGGAAGCAGAAACGTTTCTTAGCAAAAAAGAAAAGAACGAAGTGGAAACACTTTGTTTCACCAAGTTACATTCTATAGTCTATAGCTGATGTGGCATTGCTGAGAGAAAGGTATGACATGCCAATCATAGGAAGTTTTTTAAAAAGCTGAGGTGGATACATTCAGGAGCCTCAAACAGCTGCTTTCATTTAGTATGGATTCATGTTTTCGTCCGAAAGACATGAAAGTTTTCAATTTTTTTATTTTTTATTTTTAACTTCTGATTTTATTATGATGAACAAATGTAATCAACATGTAAAGCGTTAGTTATTACATGAGGTACATATGAATAAAAGACATATAATGTTTCAAGGAATTTCTGATTTGGATAGTATGTCCGATGTCTCGTTACTATCTCTTGAAACTCATTCGAATCTGACATCATCAAATCGATTATTCCAATCTCTAATTTCTTGTATCCAATTATATGCTCCAAAGTTTAGTGTTTCTTTGTTGAGAAGATTTGTCAAAGCTTTGCAATCTTCTTCAAAGATTACTCGTCTATACCCACGAACCCAACAGCTTTGCATTACTATTATTAAGGCTTGAAATTCACTCTCCAAAACATTGTGTGCAGCTTGATGTTCGGCATGTCCTGCTCCTAAGAATACACCCTCTCGTCGCGAATCAACCATCATGTTTTTGTATTTCTCCTTGTTCTAACATACGAACCATCATAGTTACATTTGAACCATCCGTTTGTTGGGCGGCTCCATTTGGTGATGTTTCTCGATTGAGGTACAGTACTACTTCGAGTAGTTGGTTGTAAGAATCTATCGACATAATCTTGTGTATCCAGCCATTCTTTTGCATCATCTTGTGCCCATGTTAAAGATTTTCTCCATTAAATTGATTTTCTTTGATATAGAAGTAGATTCCGGCTCTTCCATATACGCCAAAGGATCCATATAGCAAGCTGGCTGACTTGCTGGGGTATCGCGGAACTATTTGTTATCAGTATTTCCAGCTTTGATTCCTATGTCTGTGTTGGATCCAATATAGAATGATTAGGAAATCCAAATGCTCTCTAGATGATTTTCAATTTTTGTTTTCTTATTAAAATAACATCCTTTATTTTTTCTTTAACAAATAATATTTTGGATTTTCTTGGACACTTCTATTCCTAAACGAGTGTCTCTAATGCTCTTTCTCTTTGTTCTCTTTTCAAAGGCAGAGGTTCCAAAATTTAGTGAATAAGATTTTTAATAAGAAGCATCTCATCATTCATAATGAAGTTCAAAATTGTAGTATTTAGATAATGAAGTTTATCTCTTATTTATAATATTCCATGGTTATTATATAATGCATTATAAATTATAATCCTTTTAAGTCATGCTTTAATTACTTTATTGAGCCATTTTGAAGACATGTAAGAAGAGTTAGTAGCAAAAGCTTTGCTTCTACTCTTTCTATGTCTTGGAATAAAAACTTTCTCAAGAAGAGACAAAACCTCAGGCGTCGATGGCCCGGAAGGAAGGTCAAAAGAATCTTCCCTCCCTAATTTGTACCCTCAGTGTTACAAGAAATTACAACACTTCCCTTGTAACGAATAGCTTTAGACCAAACAACTTGGGAAAGGTGTTTACGTCATTTCCCTGATGGAATAAACTCTAAACAGATAAAAATAAGAGCGCGAGTCTGTGTCACGTTCTAAGCTTCGAATCCTGAAACATCAAAAGGGTAAAACTGTAAATATAATTCTTTATTTATTTATTTTTAATTAAGGTCAAACTCGGCGTTTTTACTCTTTATCCTTTTGGTCGGACCCAACTAACAATATTTTATTTATTGCCAACCAACAATATAATTGAAAAAATGTCAGATTTTATTAGGAAAAATCGCATTTTAAATATTCTGAAAAAAATATAATACTTTAAACCTTGAAAGATTTACACTAATATTTTAAATCTTCAGGGTAACGAAACTAACACATTAAACTTCAATGTGGTAATTTTGTTCGCGCCGCCAAAAATGTGATTGGAACTGTTCAGTTTCCGGTAAAAAGATGGTGACGTGTCAAATTTTTTTTTTTTTTTTTGTTATCAATAACTTAAATACCTAAAACGGTTGAGAAATCCAAACCGGAAGTACCGAGTTTCTACAAAAATAATATCTATTGGGTAGACACGAGCACTCCTTCCTAACTTGTCTGCCGTTGTGTTGTTTGCGCGTGGAATGAGTGAGATTGAGAAAAAAAAAACATCGCATTACTCTTCACGAATTTTTCCAAAGTGTAATGCAAAAACTGGCCAATAATTTTAATTTTAATTAAAAAAACTAAAGAAATACAAAAAAACAAAAAACAAAAAAGGATTCGAAAATTCAAAAGGATTTTCTTTGATCACGTTCTTTCTTTCGAATTTTTGAATCCTTTTTTTTGTTTTTTGTTTTTTTGGTATTTGTTTTTGTTTTTTTTAATTAAAATAATTAATTAATTAATTAAAATTATTGGCCAGCTTTTGCATTACTCTTGGAAGAATTCGTGAAGAGTAAAGAAGTGTTTTCTTTTTTATCAATCTCACTCATTTCACGCGCAAACAACACAACGACAGACAACTTAGCAAGGAGTGCTCGTGTCTACCCAGTGGATATTACTTTTGTAAACTCGGTACCTCTGGTTTGGATTTCTGAACCGTTCTAGGTATTTAAGATGTTAACAGAAAAAAAAAAAAGATACATCACTATCTTTTTACCGGAAACTGAACAGTTCCAGTCACATTTTTTGCGGCGCGAACAAAGTTATCACATTGAAGGTTTAATGTGTTAGTTTCGTTACCTTGAAGGTTTAAAGTGGTAGTACAAATCTCTCAAGATTTAAAATGTTACCTTTTTCATCTATGAAAGTTTAAAATACGATTTTCCCGATTTTATTAGGGATTTTCTTGATTCTTGAGTGACACACACCAACTCAATTTGTTATCTAGTAAACTCTTATTGATAGCTAATTATCAATATGCTGATATCGGGAATTTGATTATCGGGATTATCTACAAGAAGAAGAAAAATAATTAGAGAGAGATGATGAATGGAAGGAAGGTCAAAAGAATCTTTATTGAGCATTTCTTTTTTTAGGCTGTGTTAATAATAAAGTGATATTAACATCGAACATATGCCAAAACATTACAGATCTGGCCATTGTGGTCCAAACTTAAGTTGGGCCTATAAACTTATAGCAGCTGCCGGTAGATCCACCAAGATTAATTTAAATTTAATAGGCGGCTCAATAAATAGAAACAATAGATCATCAGCCTTTGCACTATTAAAGTATATATATATAAAAATAAAAAGAAATTGGAATATTATCAAATACTTCATCTATTTCTTAATATAATATAAGTTGTTCTCACATTTCTACGTAGTTTTTATAATTATTGAAAACAATGTGACCAATTATATTATATAGTTTTTATTATGATTGGCTGAATTTTTTTTAATTTATATCTTATTATATAAAGCTGAATCTTTTAACGTGAGCGTGACACGTAAGATAATTCTTACTCACGAGATCGTAACATGTGTCGTTGTTAATTAAAATCGTGACATGTGTCAAAGTAATAATATAAAATTTTCTATTGTTAGTTATTTATTTTTTTAAATGAAAATAACAAAAAAGGAAAAATAATTGTGTTTTATATAATGGAAACTAATAACATTGAAAAAGTAAAGTAAAACTACAAAATCTATTACTAATAAAAGTTGATGCTATAGACCTCTCTAAGGGTGTCCACATAGGATTTAAACATTCAATTTTATTGGTACACATCAACTTTCAAATTAAAAAAGTTTACAAAAAAAAATATTATTGTTAATAAAAAAATATAAAAGATAAAGAAATTATGTATAAAACTTCCATAAAAAAAAAAAAAAAAAACATGATATTAATTTAGGAAAATTTCTTTATGCTTCTNTAACATACCCATAAGGAGCAAAAGGTAAGGAGCATTGAATGATGAGTTAGAAACTTAGAACGAACGAAATGTAAAATTATGGGACCCTAATGAAAAGTCTACATATTGGTGGGTGAGGTGAAAATAGGGCCTACATCTTCCAGATTTGTGGGTCCCAGGAACATCTCCACCCTCTAACATCAGAAGATTCCCTTTTCAACTACCTAAGGCACAAACTCAAAAGAGGCATGGGGTTAACTACGAACCCTTACAGACCCTAAAAGTGTTTCTCCTCATTTTATTCATAAGATGATCCATGAAAATATGCGATCTCACATTTTGTTAATCGAATTTTCTATATCTAGATACCGTTAAACTTAAAGACAGTCAGTTACCATAACATAAGTTCACTAAATAATTTTCTATGCAGTAATCCGAATGTGGACAAACTCGTTGGGTACAAACATATTATGTTAAACACTCGGACCGAAGCTCAAACCCAACTGGTCTAATAGCAATGGAATCATCGCAAACGAAAATTAGATTGAGGGAGGGAACAAGTTTACGTCTTACTTATAAATCAACTACCACGCGGTCATTACCAGAGCCGGCCCAATCAATATTAAGGTCCTAAGCAAAACAAAATGACGTAAGCTTTTTTATACATATTTAAACGAAAAGTTCATGTATTATATTCCTCACAAATTACTTTAATAACTTCTTCTTTTACAAGCCCCACTTATCAGAAAAATACATTGCATAAGCATTTTAATCTAAATTAATTTACATAATTCTATAGCAGAACGAGATTAATCAATAAAAATTTAAAAGTAACAGTGGTGGCTTTGGAGATAAATTCGACGGTGGAAGACACCATGGATTCGGCGGTCGTGATAACGGAAGAAGTCTTAGCCGCTACAAAAATTCTAAACAATCGCTTATATTGCTTATGCCATGGACCGACCTCGTTACTCATTACTGATGGATTTACAAATCTATTCTATTACTAATAAAAATTGATGCTATAGGCTTCTAAGGGTGTCAACATAAAAATTTAAACAATTAATTTTATTGGTCCATATCAACATCAACATTCAAAATTATGAAAGTTTCCAATTTCTAAATATTATTGTTAGTAAAAAAATATAAATGATAAAGAAATTATGTATAAAACTTCCATAAAAACAAAAAAACCAACATGATATTGAATTAGGAAAATTTCTTTATGCTTGTCCACATATGATTTTAAACAAGCAATTTTATTGGTCCACATGAACGTTCAAAANTATGATTTCAAACAATCAATTTTATTGGTTGACATGAACATTCAAAATTAAGAAAGTTTCCAATTTCTAATATTATTGTTCAAAAAAAGAAATTATGTATAAAATTTTCATAACAACAAAAAAAACCAACATGATAGTTGTTCAAAATTAAGAACGTTTCCAATTTCTAATATTATTGTTAGTAAAAAAAATAGAAAAAGTAAGGAAATTATGTATTAAATTTCCATTAACAACAAAAAATCCAACATGATATTACAGTAGGAAATTTTCTTAATTCAAAATAATAGTCTCGGTTATATAAATAACTATAAATAAATATAATAGTAAAATATATTTACATGTGTGTATACGCACACGTTTAGAGACCATTTTATTTATTATGATGGAATAATTTTACCACCATTTTTGTTACAAAAATGATTTATTATATAATATATATATATATTACTTATAAAAATTGAATTTACTTGATTTTGACGCTTTCTACGTAGGATTTTAATTAACCAATAATTATAATCTACATTATCATCTAAATTTTTGTCATATATCCATTAAAAAATTTCACATAATCGCATGAAATATATTGTGCAAAAAGGATCAAAGAAATTACATTTTTTATATTCGGTTTGAGATTGCCATAAATAAAATGTAGGAGTTCTTTGTTTTGAGTTGGTATTCATTTTCTGAATTTTTATGTAAGTTGTAATGATTTTTCCTACTTAATTGTCATCTTGATCAAAACTATGCTCTGATGGAATAAAAAAAAGAATAAAGAACAGCATGAGAAAGAATTCAGCCATGGATTGCTAAAGACGACTACAATCAATGGAAAATGACCATATGTAAACCAATTTCTCATCTATAAAATAATGTTTGTTACTTCAATATTCTTTGCAATGACTCATAAGTATGTAAATTAAATCCTCATCGCTTATGTTTATGATCTCATTAAAGAACTATTGAAAAGTTGCCACAACCAATATGTCACCAGACAAATTCCGGTTTCTATCTCCTCAAGGTAAAACTTACAAAATATATATTTACGTTGTCAGTTTTTTTTTGTTATTATAAATTTGTTTCAAAGTTAATTTCATATTCATATATTGTTTTGGTTTCAAAATTATATGAGAGCAAGAGTTATGCTTATTAGTTTGCTTTTCGATTTGTAGATTAAATTGAAAATTTGTATTGATTAAAGTAACTAAGGAAAGATAATACTTTTGACTTTCTTGCTTTTTTATTGTTTTTATAGAACAAATATAACGAGAATGAAACTGAATATGATGAAAAAACGTATTCACTCTAATTGGAAGAAGTCATGTATAATCATTGAAAAGTTACCACAAGCAATATGCTACCAGACAAAAATCCGGTCTCAACCTTTTTAAGATAAACTGACAAAAAATATATAATTCACTGATATTTTGTGATTTTAAATTAGTTTCAAAATTCATTTCATATTCATTTATTGTCTTGGTTTCAAAATTAAAATTGTCATGAATCTACGAGCAAGAATTGTGTTTATTAGTTTGTTTTTCAATTTAGTAGACTAAACCATAAATTTGTATTGGTTAAATTAGATAAACAAAGAGGATAACTTATAACTTTAATACTTTTTTTTGTTTTCATAGAACATATATAACTAGAATGAAACTTAAAATGATGAAAACCCTTCTTTTGATTTGAAGAAGTGATGCATAATAGTTTATCTTCGTGTCAATATGATGTTTATTAAATAACATTTGATTAATTTGTTACACTTTTAGTTGATTTTGGTATACTAACTTATTAGTATTCGACCAAATAATACGTTATATAGATTAAAAAAACCATTGAAACCTCACAAATTATATATAATTTATGAAATAAAAATTGCATTATATATATTATATCAATCACTAATATACACAAAGTAATATCTTGATAAATATAATTGGTCGTATATGATTTTTATCAAAATAATACCCACGCGTAGCGTGGGTGAAAAACCTAGTAAAAATAACAAAAAAAAAGAATTATGTTTTATATAATGGAAACTAATAACATTGAAAAAGTAAAATAAGAGAAAAAATAAAAACTACCAAATAAAAGTGTTAAATATATAAAAAAAATATACGATTCATAATATATAAAATTAGAAAAATAAAAATTTGTTATCGTGTGTTTGGTAATTCTGGAACTCTCTCATTCATTTAAAGGGATTGTTTATCAGATTTATGGGTAATATTAATTAATTTTGATTTTTTAATAAGAATTACTAAATGTAATTCATGAATAATTAAACGGGATTTTAATTTATATTCTTACTATACAGATCATAATTAAGCATATTATCAATTTTAGAATCTAAATTTTTTATTTTTTATTCGCGTATCACGCGAGACCTAATATAGTATTAATAATATTTTTTGAAGAAAAATAATTTTCTTAATCTTTGTGATTTTAGCCAAAACAACTTATATGGAGTCTCTTCCTTATTTCAATATTGTCATTTTGTACTTTTTGGTACTATTTATAAAAATATTATTCTATCATTATGCAGTTATAATGTTATTTTATTTTCGATGATGAATTTCATAATTTTATTCTACATTTTCTTTATTTTTCACATAACGAATTGGAACCTTTATTATTGTCTAAATGCCACTAAGGACGACTTCATCAACATACTCCCAGTCAACACGCTGTTTCTAATTACAGATAGACATAAAGACAAAGCGACCAATGAGCTAGCACATCATATATGATCCATCTTTAACAATGATTGACGATGATACATACACTTCCCTTCCCTCGTTTTCGTATGGCTTAATTTAACCCGTCGTCTACTTAAAATTCACATGCGTTTAATGTCCACACACAACTCACAGTCTCACACTTTTTGTAACCGGAAATTAATTTCAGCTTGCGGTACGAGTGGTGCGTTGTACGTTTTACTAGCGTGCTTAACGGGTTGTAGATGTATCTACTCATGCTTTTACCGAACCAAAATGGGAAAACAATACAATCTTAAGGGTAGCGAATGTGGAGATTGTCTCAAACATTTCTTTTGTGAGCTTTGTGCCTTAACACAAGCCTATCGCGGTTTCGATGTCACCCTCAGTATTATTATATTTGTTTATTAATCCTTATTTAAAGCTTTAATATATAATAATTTGTCTGGTATTATCTCGCTTTGTTGAGCTAAAAATCTCTGTTTTAATATAACAACAAACTTGTTACGATGGCACGGAAACGTTGAACGTCAAAATGGCGGCGTTGCGATGGGTGCTCCGGTTGTATTTTCTGTAACAATAATATTGTTTTCTTGAAAATAATGAGATTATTCGGGTTTGTGTTTGTTTCTTTCCCCTTCGTCTCTTGTGTTTGCTTGCACAATTTTTATTTAATATATAATTCGTCATGCATTTATGACTTTGTTACAGAATAAGTCGTGAAATTGGTTAAACTTTGGCTAAAAATGAGAATATAGGATAAACAATGAATGTTTTCTGAATTTATTTAACCTTTTGAATAATGTATAGTTGGGACTTGGGAGTTTATATATACATGTTTTCTTTTGCTATTTTAGTAATATGTAGAAAAATTAGGACACTAATTTGCAAAATGATTGGCCGGCCGCGGACCTGGATTTCTTATATTAACATTTTTTGTTAATAAAAAAGAATTATAAAGATCTTAAAAAATATTCGGTCAAGGATATGACACATGACAATAGAAATAGTCGTGCCATTAGACATCTTCTAAAAACAACCACATTTACCATTAATTATTTAATTTTTTAAACCAAAACTACTTATTAAAAAAAAAAGGTGTCATGTGACACCCCATCCCTCTAAGTAGGTTCGTCACTGCATATGATCGTGACATGTGTCAAGTCAATCAATCTGATTCTGACATGTGTAAAAAAAATTTTAATTAGATTTTAACATATAATATTAACATATACTAAGTCTCTCTTTTCTAATTTTTTTTATAAACTAGATCTGGCCCACATATATGCGGGGTTTATAATTTAATAGTTTATAACTCATATAATTTTTTTAATAAAAAATAAAAAACAATATTAGATCACCAGTGAAATTAAATTAAATATTATTGAGAACGCCGATATGAAATCACACACAATTAGAGAAGTCTGTAACAATTATTTATTTATTTTGATTCTCTTACTATTTTCTCTATCATTTAGTTTCCAATTAAATGTTGTGACATGTTTCTAAATATTTAGTTTTTCCTAATTTTATTTGAATTATGTTTATTGTTTATTAGTTAACTTCTCAAATATCTATTTCAAATTTTTTGATGTATTAATGATCATATTTTTATTTGAATTATATTTAATTTTCTTTGTTCTTCAATAATATTTGATTTGATTTTTTTCTTTTTGAATCGACATAAAATATTAAAAATTTAAATTATTATATCAGTTTGATAAAAAAAATTACACGTGGCAAAATCTGATCAATTGTCTATTTTCTATTTTTTATTTTTTAGTGACTTTACCTTTTAGAATTAGGAATCTGTATAAATGTTTCTGAATTTTTAATTTTTTTTTATCAATTTTGGCTTTTAGGATAAATTTACATTTTCTATTTTTCTTTTTTGTTTATTAACTTTACCTTTTAGGATTAGAAATCGATAATAAATTATAAATTTTATTTTTTTAATTAATTTTGACTTATAGGATTAATTTATATTTTCTATTTTTCTTTTTTTGTTCACTAACTTAACATTTTACGATTAGGAAACGATTACAAATTTTTCCATATAATTATCATTCTAACTCCATGTATACATAGTACTAAATCTAAAAAAATGAAGTTTTCTATTAGTGTTGATTGTTTTTATAAACGTTTTTTAAATAAATTTAATAAAACAAATGAGTAATTTAGAAGAAGTTCAGAGTCATATCATTGTAAGTTCATGTAGTGCTACATCTAACAAATAAAGTTTTTTTCGTGAAAGGGATGAAAATAGTGTTATATATGTGTCATCATCCATAAATAAAAAAAATTCCTTAAAAACAAAACCTAAAAAGAAAAGGTAAAAGTCAATGAAATACTAAGTAGTAGTGGCGATGGCCACTTTAAAAATAAGAAACTTAAATTATGATTTAAAATAGTTGAGGTTCTTGACGCGTTAAGAAAAATAATGGAATTAATGTCCATATAAATACAAGCATCATTTTTCGTGTATGATACAAGACCTTAAACACATACTATTGTTTTCTGTTTAAAAGTTAGTCTCTTTCTCTCTATCTTATCTCTCTCTCTCTCTCTCTTTCCATGGAAGCTCAACACCTTCATGCCAAGCCTCAAGCTGAAGGAGAATGGTCCACAGGCTTCTGTGATTGCTTCTCCGACTGCAAAAGCTGTAATAAAACAAACTCCATTCTTATTTTTAATTTCTCTAGCTCTTTTCACATATATAATTGTACGTATACAAAATAATGAATAACTAATCGTATAGTTGTTCTCAATCTAATATTTATAATTTAATCTATTTTGCTTTATCACTTGATACTTTTATTTATGGAAAAACAAGAACCAACAAAACTTATTAATTATGTATCATGCAAATTAAATGAATGGACAGGTTGTATCACATTCTGGTGTCCATGTATTACATTTGGCCAAGTCGCTGAGATTGTAGATCAAGGATCCACCAGTAAGTTTGCTTATACTAAATATAGTGAGAATTATGGTCAATTAATGTAACGAGGCAGCGAGCGATAGCGATCAATAATTTCGGTTTGGAAATTTCAGCGTGCGGTACGGCTGGAGCACTTTACGCGTTAATAACCGCAGTAACGGGTTGTGGATGTATCTACTCGTGTTTCTATCGTGGAAAGATGAGAGCTCAATACAACATTGGAGGTAGTGATTGTGGAGACTGCCTTAAACATTTCTTCTGCGAGCTCTGTGCTCTCACCCAACAATACCGTGAACTCAAGAACCGCGGTTTCGACATGACTCTTGGTATTAAACTTTTTTTTATACCGGGACTTTTCATTTTAAAAAGAAAAAAAAATCGTTGGTTTATTGTAATCTCAAAACATTAACATTTCATTTTCAAAAATGAATGTGGTATTTTAGGATGGGCGGGGAACGTACAGAGGCAGCAGAACCAAGGTGTGGCGATGGGTGCTCCAGTCTTCCAAGGCGGCATGACCCGCTAAGATTTGTTTCGTTATGTAATTCAATTAGTCATGTAATAAGAAACGAGGTTTAATCCTCTGTTTGTATAATACATAATATGCTTGTTTTAAATAGTCGTCGTAATAAAATTCCAAGGATATTCGTTGTTATAAAACTCAAAAATGTTTAATTAAAGTCGTAAAAACGTTATTTTTCTTTTGAATATAATTTAACATATATAAAAAAAAATATATGCTTGTTATGATGAAAGTAATTGTATCATATTCGGTCAAGAATATGACAGTTGGACTAGTCAACTTGCGTGCCACAATACGTCTTTGATTTGGTTTGGTCGAGATTGTAAATGTGAGATTGAAATCGTCCACTTCAAATCTTTCAATTATATATATTATATAAAGCTAGATATCAGCGTGACATGTAATAGAATTCTCACGTACGAGATCGTGACATGTGTCATTGTTAATTAAGATCACGACATATGTCAAAGTAATAATATGAATAAAAGAAAAAAATAAAAACATAAATTAAAATTCTAACACAAGAAATTGTGACATGTGTAAACAAACAGAAACTAACAATCCAATAATATAAATTTTCATATAAGACAAAATAACAAAAAAGAAAAATAAATTGTGTTTTATTTAAATAGAAACTAATAAAATCAAAAAAATAAAGTAAGAGAAAAAATAGAAACTACAAAAAAATATAAACTATAAAATTTATATAAGATTCATAATATATAAACTTAGATTAATAACAGTTAATTAAGATCGTGACCTGTGTAAAAAAAACGGAAAATAACAATGTAATAATATAAACTTTTCTATAAGACAAACTAAAAAAATAAAGTAAGAGAAAAAAAGCGTGACACGTAGGATAATTTTTACTCACGAGATCATGACATGTGTCATTGTTAATTGAGATCGCGACATGTATCAAAGTAATAATCTGAATAAAATGAAAAAATAAAAACGGAAATTAAGATTCTAATTCACGAGATCGTGACATGTGTAAAAACCGGAAAATAACAATGTAATAATATAAACTTTTCTATAAGACAAAATAACACACAAAAATTAAGATATGAAATTTAATTTTTGAATCCTCTCATTCATATAGAGGAAATTTTTACCATGTTTATGGGTAATATGAATTAATTTCAAATTTTCTTAATTGTGAATAACAAAACATAATTTCTAGATAACTAAACATGAGTCTTAATTTAAAGTCTAATTATACGGATCATATTTACGCGAATCATCAATTTAAGAGTCTAATATAGTTTATCTTTTATCCGCGCATCACGTAGGACCTAATCTAGTATATATAGATATAGTGAATTACACTGAAAGTAACATTCCCCACTTTTTATAACAGATAAGGCACATTTGACTCTGGGCACTTTTTTTAACTATTGAGGCGTGTGAAATGCCATTTTTGTTCTTCAGTTAATTTGCTGAAACTCACGTCTCTCTCTCTCTCTCTCTTCGACATTAACGAGAAAATAATATTCGTAGCGGCGGAGCGGCGGTGTCCTTTTGCTTTTCTTCGTTGGATCTGCTTTTCGCCGGAAGAAGCTGGATGCCGTACGCGGAGTTATGAACCGGTTTCCTTTTGTAGCGGCGGGGCGGCTGTGTCCTTTTGCTTTTCTTCGCCTGATCTGCTTATCTTCGCCGGATCTGCTTTTCTCGATGGCAGAGGTAATGAACCGGTTCCTTTTGCTTTGGTCGCTGGCGGCGTATGGCGGCGTCTCACCGTAGTGAAGAACTGTAGATCTTGTTCTTGGTTTGCTTGAATTGCATATACAGTTGGGATCGAATCATTCTGGAAAAACTGAAATTGATTTAACATATTTGTTCAGATTCAATATTGATTCAGTTTGTAGATGTTTGTTTAGATATCAGAGCTTTGTTCAGAAAACAAGGGAAATCCATACGTTGGCTCGCGATCAAATCAGATCACGAGCTCTCGTTGAATTCGATTTTGGGAGTTTCAAATCAGTTCTCGAAGCTTCTACTGTTCTCATGTCTGATATCGAAAATTGGAGATGACATAAGCAACTGTGATTCCGCGGCGGTTTCGTCTCACCTAAGCGTGGGCAAAATAACCTGGAACCGAAGAACCGAACCGAAAAGAACCGAATTAAACCGAAATCGACAAAATACCCGAATGGTTACCAATTTTCCAGAACCGAAACCTAACCGAGAATCGAATGGGTACCCGAAATACCTGAAATATAATTATGTACCCAAAATATTAATTACATTTAGACTTGATATAACCTAGTTACCCAAAATTACAATTATAAACCCAAGATATTAGTTTTTTTAGACCGAAATAACCGTAATACCCAAAATATCTGAAAGTTCTTAGTTATATTTGTCAAAATATAACCTAATTTTATTTAAATTTAACAAAAAATTTTATTTAAAAAAAAAAAAATCGAGTACCCGAAACCAAACTGAACCGAACCAAACCAAACCGAATTTCTAAAATACCCGAATGGTTACCAATTTTTCGGAACCGAAAGAACCGAGAACAGAAGAACCGACCCAAAACCGAACCGAAGAACCGAGCGCCCAGGCCTAGTCTCACCCGTCGCCTCAGATTCCGGGAATTTAGAATATTCCAGCAGTTTTCTCTGCCATGGTCGTTCCGACTGCATCCACCGAGATTGATCAAAGACGGCATCCACTGAGACGGCGTCCAGGCCTAGTCTCACCCGAGAACAGAAGAACCGACCCAAAACCGAACCGAAGAACCGAGCGCCCAGGCCTAGTCTCACCCGTCGCCTCAGATTCCGGGAATTTAGAATATTCCAGCAGTTTTCTCTGCCATGGTCGTTCCGACTGCATCCACCGAGATTGATCGAAGACGGCATCCACTGAGACGGCGTCCACCGAGATGGCATCCACCGAGACGACATCCACCGAAGACGGCATCCACCGAAGACGGCATCCACCGAAGACGGCATCCACCGAGACGGCATCCATGATCACATCATTAAATCTAATGAATCATCCTTGAATTTTCACTAACCGGCTTTAAACAATTTTTGATTCATATTGACTCTCGGGTTTTGCTTTATCTTCTGTACCAATTGGAATTGATCGGTTCTTGCATGTTTCCCGCAGTCAGAAGAGAGATGTCGTTGTCGTTGACGGAAGGTAAAATCGTAGATTAGCTGATTTCAAGACTGTTATTGTGTAGTTAAAGGATTTAGAGTTTGAGGGTCTGTTACTCCTTAATCTCCTAGTCGCTGTATAATTTCTGGTTTATGTTTTAGATCAACAAGTTGCTCTTTTCTAAGATGATTATACTGACCCGGGCGGAATCTAGATCAGTCTCTTCTACATCCATATTGATTTTGTCGATCAAAGATACTGAAATAAGCTTGAGAAGGCTTTATTTTTATATATGTGAAATTTTAAGATTAGATTCTTGTTCTGTATCATCATGACTCAAGAAGCGGATGCTCGTGAATGATCGTATCTATTGTTTTCTGTTAACTGCATACGTGTTTTTCCTCACTTCTCTGCTCATTGCTTCTACCAAAGTATTGAAAGACATTTTTTTTTTCTCCTTGGAAATTGTATGGATGAGATATATGACAAGTTGGCGGAACATACATGGTAATCACGAACACGACAAAGTTAGCGACCACATGATTCATTAGCTCTGGACGAGCTAGCGTGGACGAGTTAGTGTGGACGAGCTAGCGTGGATGGAAATGGGTCTAAGTGTATATATGTTGAGAAAGGAAATGGGTGCATGTAATTTTTATCGTGTATGGAGAAAGATTATATATGTTGATGGAGAAAGATTATAAATGTTGTTGGGTTTTCATATTGACGAAGTATTTCTCCATAGTCCATACCATCGTGTATGGAACTTGCGTGGACGAGCTTGCGTGGATGATCATTCGTATGTTATATGTGCCTCATGGCCCTATTTGCGAATTGTTTTACTTAGTGTTGTTCCAATTTGCTGAATTTGAAACATATTTACCATAATGTTGCAGTTTTACGCTGAAGTTTGCGTATAAGAACATGGTGTGGTGGACATACATGGATATGGTTTGTGAACAATATTAGTGGATGTATTCAAGATAGAAACAAGTGTATGGCTTTTATGGAAAAAGACGTGTGGATATAGTTTAGTGTACAGCATAAGTGGATAGTTTCTTGAGTATTGGCAACAACATTAAGCTAAAGGAAACCAAGCATCTCTTATCTGTTTCATCTCTTATCTGTTTCATCACAAGAACAAATACTTGCAACAAATTTTATCATGAATCACAAGGAAACCATAAAGAACTGAAGAAGTATGCTCTAAATAATATGGTAACAAACACAACGAAAATAAGTCTATGTTTACTCGATTTGGGGAAAACCCGTCACAATATAAGTTTTTTTCTTCGTACGTTTCCAGAAGCTCTCATATCTACGCTCTTGTATCCACGATTTCTTATCCACACATCCGTCCATCGATGACTGTCCATCTCCGATATGTCTCACAGGAAACCCAATATGTAGCCATTAGAGACAGAGTACAACCCTTTTCTTATGCCTGCAAAAATATATAATTCAAACCTTGATGAGATACAACAACTCGAGGGTTATAAAAAACAAGTTCGATATAAGTTAATAAGGCCATCACGTATCGAAAACAAGTTCGATATACTCAAATGTTGTCTTTAAAGAGTATCAAAAAAAGAAAACATCACGTAATGCCGTAATTAATAATCACATTTGAAAAGCAAGCGGCAAGCTGAGAGATGTGTAAAGCATACTACGACTCCAACGCCTTACAATAACAATAAACGGACAAAGGACACGGTCATTGATTAAGCTCAAAGTTAATACCCTAAAAGTACTAAAGCTGTAGCTGCAGTATAGTAGGGGTCGAACCACAAAGATCCAAGAAAATCACACAATAGATCAATTAGTTTCGAATTAAGCTAAGCAATTCAGTTGAAACAAAAAGCAATAAACAATAAAAGAGTTTATTAAATTCGATGAACAGAATATAGGCCCAGGGTGTTTCTCAGGAAATCAGAGAATGCAGATAACCAATCAGTCAGGATTCAGGTTATGCACGGTTCTTGAACTCAAATCACTAAGCTATAATTAACCAACTGTCGTTGCGAGAATTATCTAAATCTAAATCCCAGAATCCCAAATCTCTTTGCAAATCCTAAAGATCTAAACCAGCTTTAAACTTCAGGTTTGATATGTTCACAAAACAACTAAACCAAATCTCTTTGCGGATAACTATTTTGCTCACCCTAAGTTCTGTCAGATTATCAATTGCATTGTCGTGCCTAATCGATTAACCTAAGATCTAAGTTCCAGATTCGTCAACCTAGAATTAGCTTTGAGAACAACCTAAGGTGAAGAACTAATTCAGATTATAAATCCTAACCAATCAATTACCAGCACTCAATGAAATCCTTTATGAGAAAACCCTAAACCTAAAGTGGATCTACTCAGACATGATTAATGGAACAGAAATCATAGATGAATAGAATTGCATATAAGAAATCAATAAGAAACAAAGGGGTTCAGAATCGTCTCCCAAAAACCTTGTAACAAATCTCTCTTACAAAAACCAGAGTAAAAATAAAGCGTAGCCTCAACAGGTGGCTAAAAAGCCTAATTAAATCCTTAAAACACGTTTTGGAACTTCTTGTAAATATTAAATACTTCTGGGCCAAGTTGTAATTCCTTCAAAAAGGAAAAATTCGCGATCTTCTCTTTCTGCGAAGGGTATCGATCGACACCATAAGTGGTATCGATTGATACCAAGCTTCTGTGTCGACACTTCAGACTGCATAATCCTTGCTTGGCTCCAAAATGCTCTAATATCTCCAATTAAACTCCAAACGTACCTAAACCTGTAAAGACTCGAAAAGACTCCAAAATACTATAAAGACTTGATAAATAAGACCTATATTATGGTCAAAACGGGTAAAAACCATGATATATCAGTCATGCAATAGCAACTGGTCATGAATCCGTTTGCTAACTAACGAAGGAGATTTTTTTTGACAAAATATGAAATATGTACTACATATTCATATTGTACTTTCTTATCTCAAAGCAAAAACCACCAATACACAAAGTAATCGTTCAAGAAATGAATGCAGACAATAAGCTTAGTAAGCTAAGATGAAATATAGAACAAGAAAATCTTCACCTTCAACTCAAAAGATTTTAGATCACGAGCTAGTTGCTCTGCATTGATTCCCTCCCGTACGAGTAGTCTGCAAAACTCAAACGAAAATAAAGACAACAGAATCATCTCTTGCTCGTGGGGACTAGCTACTCCCTTTTAGAAGTTCAACAATGGAAGAGACCAATTTTTACGAAAAAACTAACTCAAGACATTATTACTCTTTCTGGCACTACGAATTTATCCCAGGAGGAATCGGAATCGCTCTCGGCGTAAGGTGCGGTGGCTATGGAGGAGAAAGAAGCGGAGGAGGAAGATGGGTCGGAGTTTAGGACACATACAAGAAGAACGACGGTGAACATACATATCGAGACAGGCGTGAGGATTCCGATGAGTTCTTTGCCTAATGACTCCAAGATGCTTATGGGTCTTTGGTTTCGATCCATTTTGGGTAAGATTTCAGTTCTCGTCGGTCAAATTCGATGATGAAGCTGAAGGATCAGAAGAAGCAAAGGACGATCCTTTTTCAGATCGCCGGTCAATTCTCATCGATCCTTTCTGATGAGGACACAAGCTCGGAGCAACTTAAAGACACTAAGATTCCCACCATGTACAACCACCAAGAACCAGATAAGGTACAAGAAATATGAGGGAAGGATTCAATGAAGCTGTGGAGACTTTGATGATGCAAGGAGATTACGAAGGCCTTAGTAAGATGTTGAACACGCTCAATATATCAAGCTTTGATCAAGAAAACCGCATGGACCGAGTCTTGGACAACATCAAGAAGGAACCATCAAGCCCAAGTGCACTCCAAGAGGAATGGCCCCTTTTAAAGACTAGTCTCGGCCCATCCTTACTTCTCATCTCGCAAGCCCCAAACGACAACACTTAAGGAGAGGCTCGTGATCAACAAGGAAGCGTGTGGCACTTTCCATATCAGGTATGATTTTAAATTTGAATTCCACATTAACGAGTTTCCTTGTTTCTTTTGCAGATTTTTATTATTTAGTTCTTCTAGTTATTTTTCCATTTAAATTGTCTTAGAACTCTCGTGTATTAGCTTTCCATTTATGTCTTTTTTTGTTGCCCTAGAAGGCTTGGCCGACGAACCATCTTTATAAGGTTCCTTATGCGGCTTGTAGTTCCACACCTTTGCTTTTGATATCTATAAAACGAGAAGTTCTTTTGCTTACCTTGAGTTCTTTGAATCTTGTGCGGCTTCCCCTTGATTCTGAGAGTTTGTGACTATTTGATACGGGATATTTTCGATTTCAATTATCCAAGTGTACTCATGTCATTGTAGCACTTGAGATGTCAATCCATAAGGGGTTAAGATTAAACACTAAGAATACATAAAACTTCTTAATCTAAGTAATTCAAGTAGAGGTTTTCTAATAACCTAAGTGGTATTGAAAACAAACTATATTTGACTAAAGCGATAGATAGAAACTCAAACTAGAATGCAAATTACGGTTTAAGACAATACTAAAAACGAATCCAAGGGTGAACTATACGATTTGTTGGTAACTTTAGAGGTTCATAATGATGTCAATATACTCAAGTAATGCTAATCCTTAGACTATGATCATTAAATTAGACTAATCCAATTCCTTGGTATTAGCCCCTTTGCAAATTACTAAATCAATGACAAAATTCCATTTGTGATTTAGTAACTTTCAAGCATTAAAAACAAGATCATTTAATCAATAAACACCTTAGACAACTATTTCCATATGCTAAGAATGTAAATCTCTTGATTAGTTCATTGGAGAATTTTATCGAACACCTTCCGGACGAGAAATTCCCTATGATCTAAATCAACTTGATCAATATCAATTTAGCATTAAAAACACTAAACAAGGAATGATCATAAATAATCTAGGCCCTAACATCATTGATTCACTCTAAAATTACCTAAATCTACTTCACCCTAGAATTCTAGAAAACTACTCACTAGCCATAATTATCCCCACAAATCCCATGAAGGAAGTGTTTAGAATCATGGAAGATGATAAGAAAATAGATAGATGGATGGTAATCAATCAAGAACTTTCATAAAAACTCCAAGAATCTCTTAATCTCTCTCTCAATCACGTTTTTTCTCCAAACTAAAACAAGATAAGTGCTAATAATTATGTCTTTTGCTTATAAAGAAAACATGGTCGGGCCGGGTCAACCCGGGACAAACCGGGTTTGACCTGGTTATTTTGAGCTTCGTAGGGTCTGCATCGGGCGCAGCTACCCAATATGAATGCCTGATGTAGACTTCTGATTTTTGCTACGGAGGACTCACATCGGGCGCAGCTGGTCGATGTGGCTTGCCCAATGTGGGAATCTGATTTTGCTCCGTCTGCGAGCCAGACGGACATGCGGTTGCTAAAGTTGTCGTATCTCTTGAACCGTTGCTCGGAATGAGTTGAAACCGATTCCATTGGAAAGCTAACTCAATTTACTATAACGTTTATGAAGAGCTTCAAAGCTAAATCGAAATGGAAAGCCTTCTTCTGGCACGATCTTTCAGTCACCTCGGACGGACTCTGTATTTTTGCTCCTGAGGAACCCACATCGGGCACAGCTGCCTGATATGACTGCCCGATGTGAGAACCTGGTTTTGCTCCGGAGGAGACTGCATCGGCCGCAGCTGCCCAATGTGGCTTGCCCGATGCAGGATTCTGGTTTTGTTCCGTTTGCGCGCCAGACGTACATACACTCACTAAATCAGCTGTATCTTTTGAACGGCTGCTCCGAATGACATAAAACCACCACCAAACGAAATCCAACTCAATTATCTACGACTTCCATGAAGATCGCTGATGCTAAATCCAAATGTAACCTCTTCATATGAGTCGATCTTTAAAGCACTTTGGATGGCCTCTACATTTACCTTGATCTTTAGGCAAAGCTCTTGCTCCAAACTGGTTCCTTTTGCCCCATGATCTTCCTCCAGGCTCCTAAATGCTTCCATAAGCTCCAAATGGTACCTAAAACACTCCATAGCACACAAACACATGCAAGAACTAACCTAAGACTCACTAACTCTAAAATTGATGCAAACTAGATCAAAAACCATGAAATGAAATGCAAAAAGTCATAAAACGCTAACTAAAATGTATGATAAAATGAGCTAAATTACGCAAGTATCACTATCATAGCCTCCATCACCGGCTGTGTGTGTCCTTCGATCCATCCAGTGTTCCCTCGATTCGTATCACCTCTTTAGATCAAGCAAAGAGAGCCTTTAGGCCAGTTGCTCGATCTCCATCCTCTATCACCATCGATTCATTATTCTGCCTAAGTAAAGAGTGCCATGAGGCCAGCTACTAGGACCCCATCAATACCATTTTGTAAGATCATACATTTGATCTTACATCATCTGGTATCAGAGTCGAATGTCCTATCTATCCATTTTCAGTTTTGTTTTTGTTTCATAAAAATCTAAAAAAAGGTTTGATTCTGTTTTATTTCAATTAAAAAAAAACCATAAGAAATTTCCATTTGTTTTGATTTTCATTTAGTTTCTTCTTATAAATATAAAAACCAAAAAAAAAAATACATTTATTTTCTGATTTTTGTGTCATTTTAAAAAAAAAAATCTTTTTAATTTTCGTTTATATTTCCATTAAAAATAAATAAAAATATTCTTCTTCTTTATTCGGATTGAATCTTTTGATTTAAAAAAAATATTCAAAAAAAATGCAAAATCTGGTTTTAGTTTCGAGGACGAAACCTTTTGAAAAATGAGAGAATGATGCAGTCTCGAAAATACGGTTCACATCTATGACTCATCAACAAATGGTTCAATGTAAATTAAGCCCAAAATTCAAAAGAGTTTCTAGAAAACAATCAAATCATAGATATATTAAGAAAATGTCTAGTAGATACAAATAACCAATCTCCATTAATGTCGATTGATAAAAATCTCTCAAAATTAACTCTTGATTGATTTCTGAAATTAATTTGATTTATTTTGTATTTATGTTGATTTATTTGATAATTTGCAATTTGAGCCTATATAAGCTCACTTTTCCATTCATTGTAAATATACACCGATTTTTGGAATATAAAAGAAAAAAATCTCTTTTAAAAACTTAGGTTTTGTTTTTGTTTATCTAAGTTAGGTGGGATTCCTTTACTTAGTAAACGTTTGAATCTATGTCATTTGTGTGCGATTCACTAAGATCTAGATTTGTGATCTCATCACAAGGGCTTTCACACATTTGAATGGCGATCTTCAATCCACCATCAAATCCATCAATCGATCCAACGAGAGAGAGCGACCGCCAGCTCGTTTGATCCCATATCTATCTCCGCATCCATCCATTGAATAACAAGAAAGAGCGACCGCCAGCTTGTTGCTTCTCATCTGTCCATCTTCATAAGCCTCGGCCTCAATCTTATATCACTTTCAGTTCTCTGCCGCCGCCTCAGTTGACCACCGTAGCTTTTGTTCTTCCGTAGAAGGAATTCGGAAGGATCTAATCCACCGTAGCTTTGTCTCTCATCGGCGGTGTAACTTCGTCTCTCATCGGAATGATCTAATCGTCGCCAAGAGTTCCACATGAAATTTTATTGAGTTTACTCGCCGGAGAGAGTTTAGCTCTAGGTTTTTTACGGAACACGGCGGAAGTTTTTTACACAGGAAGTAAAAGAGTCGCTTTGATTTTCAATAGTTACATAAGGGTAAAATTGTCATTTCAATCTAAGAAATTGACTGAATAATCAAATATGTCTTTTCTTGTAATTGAGAAGTGGAAATATGCATATATATATATATATTAGCGGGTCATGCCGCTAACAAATCTTTCAAGTTTAGCCGTTTAGGTGATTTGATTTTATTAGAGTTTGGTTCTGCTGTATTTTAATAAACGATTATATTTGTGGTTAAGATTGAGAAGTGAGTAAGAGCTGGATAAATGCTACACCTATTCAAGATGGATGATATAGATGATGACACATCACACACATGCTAATTTAAATAGCATATTTAGCCATTTAAGGATGGATACTTGAGTTCTTTTTTTTCTCCGATTTGGTTTAGGTTCGATTCAGTTTGGTTAACTCTAAACTGTAGCAGGAGTTTTATCAGTTAAGAACAATTCAGTTTGGATGAAGTTCAATTTGGTTGGTTCGATTCGGTTCAAATGCTCGGCTCGCCGTCTTTAGTCTAAGTGAATTAGTAGGACTAGGTGAGTGCGGGTTTTTCCTATCAAAAGTATTTTTTAATAAAGTAATTAGAACTAATATATAAACCGAAATTCGATTCCATATGTCATGATATCTAGATGTAAATCTTAAATATATTATGATTAAAAATCAATTTTTACCCACAAATAACAAAACAATGAAGCTAACATGTTCAAATGGCTTGAAAATATGATATGCTGGTTGGAAAATGTTACCAAATGCCTTTTCATGATCTCATGATTTTGGCACTTTCATATATCAATTAACATCCTTTGCTTAATCTCTTATTCATTTGTAGAATATGCTTTTATAAACTTCATAATTTCTTAAAATATGCATCTTCCTTAATGAGGTAAAATTATTATGAAAGATTTAAGAGCACACCATAACAATAACCAGCCACTCAAAAATGCTTACAGAATTCACATAACTAATTACACAACCTTAAGAAATATAGGCTTTATTCTTTTCATTTTGTTTTCATTCAAGAATTTGAAATATACATAACTTGGACAGTAACCTAACAGTCGTAGAAGGTAGGGAATTCAACTTCACTCGAGAAAGATTTTGATCTTCAGTCACCAATAACTTGTGTTTATGTTCCGTAAACTACGCAAAAGGGAATGAACAAGAAGTTAGACCATTAACAAATGAAAATTTGAGAAAAGGAAACATCCATCTGCATTACTACTCCAACATTTAAAATGACCATATAATAAAAATGAGGTGGTTACTTCTTATTAGCTTGTCAAGAAAAAATAAGATATTTCTTAGATAGTCAATGACATGGTATTTAAGATATCAAGTTCATGAGACCACGCCATTTCTCTCATTATATAAAAAACAGTGAACATTTGTAAAAGAAAGAATACGCTAACCATCATTAAACTTTTAGTGAGAAGTCCATCGTCCATTGTCATATAATGATCCTGAAACTGCAACATGGAGTAAACATGTGCTCATTAGTAAAACAGTTTCATTAATTTTCTTTTACAAATCAATAGAAAACACATTACATCTTCTTTAGTAAAACAAATGGAACATATCATCATTGACTTGTCCTTAAACATGATATTTTCTATCATCGTCAAGATCTATGACTCCTTGTTTCATGACTTTGACTTTAAAACTGATATTGAGATGCATCTAAGAGAGTAAGGTTTGCACAGCATTTAACCACATGATAAAGCTCAGTTCCACTATATATAGTAAAGCTACTACCTATTCACAAGATCAGTAAAAATGAAAAAAAGAAAAACTTCTAGTAGAGTTTAAAGGTTGTTTAAGACTTAAGAGAGGCAATAACAACATACTTGTGCCTGCCAAGAGAGACCATAGAAGATTGGAGTGTCTGAAACTATAAGTATGCCTTTCTCCAGTTAAATCTTTTCTTCCCATTCTTTTCATGTGACTGAATCTCTTCAACTAAATCCAAACCAGCCTAAAGAAAAAAACTACAAGATCAAAACAGAGACAACACTTGAATATTCCTAAAGGCTAAAACTATACACGCTAATTGCAACAATATGCTTCTAGCCGATGTCGTCTGTTTTTATTCATTTGCTCAGTCAAAATTCACTATCTAAGAGCTGTTACCCAGTCTGCAAAATGGCCAGAAAGCTTTGGAGACTATTCAGAAGCATCACGTAATCCACCGTAGCCAATCACACACCACATACGAAAATGAAATACAGTAAATCTCATACGGTCTTACTGTATCCAAAGTGACGACCTGTTGTCCAAGTTGATGTGGTGTCGTTGATTTATAATGCAAATATATCCAATCTCCTACATGTAAAGATTAGAAAGAAGAGCAGTAACTATCACAAAAATAAGCAAAAAAATTCATGGTTAGTAATTAGAGATAAGCATATATCTTCTGCCATGGCGTTAAGAACAATAAGCAAACAGATCGGTCTATACGTAGAACATCGAGCAAATCACCTCTTTCTTTGATGATAGTAAGAGTCATTCCTCGACTTTTTCGGCAAAGCAAGTTAGATAGCCAATCAAACACACACAACTCCATAATATTTGCAAAATGTATCATAATCCGTTTTGTTTCATCCAATTCTATTTGTAGTTGTTTCCCTCAACGAAGAACACAGTGGTGAAGATGATGAACAACATGGCGGCGAAGAGTACTTGAGGGGTAAATTGTCCGTTTGGCAGAACATTCAGAACTGTATGGTTGATGAACATATAATAAAACTATTATGGTCATGCACGTTATATGGACTTGTAATATTATGTAAGAATGTTGAGAAGGGGAAAAGGAGTTATGCTAATAGGATGAAGATGATGAAAGCTTGTAATATTGTATGGTTTTGAAAATGTTAAAAGGAGACATAAGACATCAAAAAAGAAGGCAAAGAAAATTGGGATATTAATATATGGAAATTATCTCCGAGACTGTACAAAGTTCTTATTATTGTAACTTAAAGATAACCAATTTCATTCTCTTGAGCTTCATCACACATATACACCAACCATGAATAATATTATGGATCAAGTACAAATTCTCTCAGTGAAGGTGATGAATGAGTATCCAAAGAAGCTTAATGTAAGAAAAATTTTCAATTCGAATTTATAAATTTTAGAAAAGTTCTCTTTTGATGAACACATACCTTAGTGAAACATTTGTTCTGTTACGGATTTTGCAGCGTACAGTTGCGAGATGTAGGTTCTGGTGCGTTGCGTACATGTGATTTACAAAAAATCACCAAAAAACTAATTTAGAAAAGCACCATAGTAAATTCTATCAACTTCAACCGCATCGATCTGGAACAACAACACACAAAATTTTTGATAGTTTTTTAAGAAGTTGAGAGAGAGAGAAGGGCTTGCGTGGAACTTGAAGGCCAATTTGGGGGATGATATCCATGAGCTCCTTCACTTTGGTCTCCAACGGAAATTTCATAATCACGGGCCTCACACCACCGCTAGATCCTTCACTCACCGGCGGCAAGTCTGAATCAAATCAAAGACAGAGAGAGAGACAGATTCAGATTAATTTTCAAAAGTAAGATTCCGAATTCGACTAATGTGAGAGGTTAGGGGTTCGAGCATTACCGTTGGATGAAGAAGCCGAGACAAAAAAAGGTTCCGCGAGCTGCTCGAAGTGAAAAAACCTCAGTATCTAATTCAGTATTGTCGCCGTCTTCTCTCTTACTCTCTCTCAACTTTGAAACCCTAAGTGAAAGACTCGTCTAGATATGGGTAAATGGAGGCGACGATTTGTAGAGAGAGAGTGATTGAATGCTCCAAACATACATTATGGATTTAAGACGCATTGAAGACGAAAGGGTAACAACATCGAATCATTCGATGTTGCATAACGAAAATTAGAGACAAGCCTACAATGTGTTTTGCCACGTGTCACTCTCTCCTGACGTGGCAAGCTGCTGAAGAGTGTTGGCCAACATGACACGTGTGCTTCCACGTTGGGCTTACATTGAGCCTTTATTGGGCTTTATATCATAGGTCTGGGTTTGTTGTTAATTTTGTGATTTAGCAATTCGGATCGGGCCATGGCAACCCGAATATTCAGAGTTCTTCAACAATTGTGATTTCTCTCGATTCCTATTTAAGGGTTCGATAGATGACTATGTCAGATTCTTCGGTGTTTTTATTTTTATTATTATTTTTTGAAAATGTTCTTCAGTGTGGATGAATGATGTGAATATTTAATAATGGCCCCAAACGATAGAATTTTCTTTCATTCAATTCGAATAATCAACGATGTATATACATGAGATTTATTTAAATATTTTCTTATTTCTAGAAGTTGAGTTGAGTCAGTTGTTGACCATCAAACAATTGGATGAAAAATGAAGAATATATAAGATATTAATATTTGAAAACGGATGACTTTTCAAGACGTGGAACAATCCGACGTCATCATTTTCTATATTGAAAATGCATGGGTTTAATTAAGAGTTGATGTTATAGCCTTTAGTTGTAGGAATTAGGCTATAGCCAGCGATTATGGATTATTTGGATTCAAAGATGATAATGTTGTCGTTTAAACGATGACGTGAAACCAATTTTTTATGATGGTTTTTAATTTTTTAACTAAGTTTATGTTTTTTTTTTTTCCTAGAAAGAAAGAGATATTATGTATATTACAGAACTATTGAAAGGTCTGATTGATGAGGCTGGAGCTGAATCCTTTACACATACACTTTTTGTTAGATGCATTGTGTTGAAGTTACGAACACCCATCGTTTAAATCAAGCGTCATGATAGTGAAGATTAAGTATAGATACATATTATATGATTATAAAATAAAAAATTTACAAGTCAAAAAAGTAATGAAATGTCAAGGTAAACAAAGATAAGTTATTTATTATATTATTTTGAAACAAGGTTTTTCATGATATGTCCCTATAAATATGAGCTTCATTTCTTCATTTTTGATATGCAAAACGTACGTTTTGGACACCTTTCTTTAGTATCTTTTAGCAAAAAACAAATATCTTTCTTTCTATAACTGTCTCACTCTCTCTATATGGATCCTCAACACCTTCATGGCAAGCCTATAGCTAAAGAAGAATGGTCCACAGGCTTTTGGGATTGCTTTTCTGACTGCAAAAACTGTAATATAGTCAATAGATAACATATATATACTTCTCTCCTATCATATTCACTTATATATTTGTGTGTAATAAAGCCTAGCTATAACTAAAAACCTCCAATCTCTACTTTTATCTACTTCTGTAAAACCAATTAATCTACGCTTACATGTGTCATTTAATTTACAAAAAATATAACTAAACTCAATTTATTTTCATTTATTTTCACAAAATGGAACAGGTTGTATCACATGTTGGTGCCCATGCATTACCTTTAGCCAAATAGCTAAAATTATAGATCGCGGATCCACCTGTAAGTTATTTACATATACATATTCCATAAATGAGAGAGTTCTTTAAAGTTTTTATTAAAAACAAAAAATGGGAGAGATAGCAAAAAGTAATAGCGGTTTTGGGAAACGCAGCGTTAAGTAAGGTTGGAGTATTCTACGCGTGTATAAGCACAGTAACAGGATGTGGATGTATCTACTCGTATTTCTATAGAGGCAAAATGAGAGCTCAATACAATCTTCGTGGTAGTGATTTTGGGGATTTCTGTAGACATTTCTTATGCGAGGTTTGTGCTTTAACCCAAGAATACCGCGAACTTAGGAACCGCAGGTTCGATATGAATCTTGGTATGTATTTGTTCTTTCACTAAAACTTTTTATTTCTATTTTTCCAGTTCGATTGTCTTCATTTTAAATATTTATTAAAACACGTGATATATATCGTGTTTTAGGATGGGAGGAGAACATGGAGCGGCAGCAAAACCGCGGTATTGCGATGGGTGCTCCGGTCGTCCAAAACGGCATGACCCGCTAGGCCGCTACTATCTATATGCATGTAACCATGTAATAAAAAGAGGTTTTTATCCTATGTGAGCCATTGTTATATAATGTGTTTGTAATATATAAATTGTTCCGTCCTATGTGAACCATTATTGTTGTATAATGTGTTTGTAATAAACCGTTCCGTCCTGTATATATATGTGAACCATTATTGTTATATAATGTGTTTGTAATAAATTGTTGACCTACATTTTTTATCCAAAAAAAAGGTATTGACCTAATTATATTTTCGATGAGTTAATCCCAAAGCAATCAAAAGTATAATTAACCGTAGAGGAAGAGTTAATTATACGCGAAAACCACTATACGAAATATCATTCTTTATTAATTGGAAATAAATCTGTCTAAATGGAACTTATCATTAAACAAAAAAATATAAAAATCTGTCTAAATGGGTTTTAAATATGAAATTTTGTATATCTTTACGTAAAAAACATCTACTAAAAACATATTTTAAAAAAAAAAAAATCTAGCGAACAAAATTTTCTATAAAGTTAAACTCATTTCAACTATAACCAAAGACAACTTGAGTGACGAAAAAATATTCTATGATACGTTAAAATCAATCAAGGGAATGGGTCTATATTTTGAGAAAGACCAAACTGCGTCAGCAAGAAACAAAATGTTGCTAAAATTTCCGTACTTTTTACTATTAATAGTGGTAACTTTTATACGTTTTTGACAACTTTTACATCATGTAATTTTTTTTCAAAAAAATTGCTTTTTTGGTAAGAAATAATCGATACTATTAAAGTATATGCAGACAAACCCTATTGCGCCCAAAAAAAACTATATATTTACAAATTCCCCTAGTTATATTTTGGTTCAGTCGTACGTGATTGTGACCAACCCAGTTATTTTGACTTTTGAGTAGCAGACCGAACCGAGTTGTTTTGTATGATTAGTAAGGTGTCAACAAAGAATAATGGGCCCAAATGATCGAATTTTCGTTTATTCCAAAATCAAATACTACAAGTTTAATAATTTCGTATTACCAGAAGTTGATCATCATTCACAGATATTGGAAAGTGTAGATGGCGTGTTCCAGCGGATGACATTTTTTCTATGTAACCGACAACGTGGATGACATTTTTATTTTATTTTTTGACAAAGTGGATGACATTTAAGACGTGGAACATCCCAGTATTCCACATTTGATAATAATGATAAAATCGCTGTTTACTCAAAGATTTATAAATATTTTAACTTTTTCAGTTTTCATTAAATTAGGTGAGAAATACTAATCAATATTATTGGCTGATGACACTTTAAAGTGGTTGGTTTATGCTTATACTATATACAAATGTGAAACGGAAATTTTCCAAAAGGTAAAGCAAAAGAAAAGTGATGACTCACCAAGTCCCTAAGCTTATCACGTGTAATCCATCACCATCATCAATGATGTCACCAATCATGTTCGTCATGTTGCTACCATCGTCCTAACTCCTAACCTATTACTACTGATTACTTGGTGGTATATCTCTATTTTAACTAAAAATAGCATTTTAAATAAATACTTTTAAATAATATTATGTCCATTTCAAAATTATTAGATATTTAGTTCAAAGTTTAAGATAAACTGTATCGCCATATAATTCAGATAGTTTTCTTGTGAGAAATGATTTTCTGAATATTATTCTTTATTGATTTTATTTAGATCATAGATTCATTGTCAAATGACTAAAATCAGATAGGAAGCTGGGGAGAGATACAAAGAGAGGAAACATAACTACACAAATTTTTGTTTGCATCCCTGATTTTTATCTTCTTCCTCCCATCCTAAGCAGTTGCACAAGCATTATAACAACAATCACAGAAACGTTTTTCTTTGGTAACAAACCGAAGCCAAACTAATCCCCACGTTTCTATCGGTCGAGTTCACATGATGTAGTCTTGCTCTGGCGTAAGATGTTATCTACAAAGATCAGACTAATATAAAGTGATCAAGAGCACGTCAGATTGGTTTTCTTTTCAGAAGATAGAGACCAATGGAATGGTCTTGTTTTCTTCCATAGGCTTCATCGATGGCGATGTAGAAAGCCTGTGGACCAAAACATCTAAAGCTTCCTTCATCCACCAATCTCTACAAGCTTCTCTTGCTTCATCTACTTTCATCCACATTCTTTGCCTAAGATGTTGTTCAGGCCAAAGCTCAAGCTCTTCTTTCACAAGCATTGGGAACATTAATCCTTCATAGAATGTTCCTCTGCTTTTGCTCAAGAAATCCCATTTTCCAAGTTGTCTCTGCTCAGATACATGCTTTAATTTAGAAGATCGATCCAAGTAGAATAAGCCCAAAACGAAACCACGTGATCAGTTTCAAATTTACCTCAATGTTTCCCATAACTCCAGCTTCTTCCAAAGATTCTCTGGAAGCAGCTTCTTCTACAGATTCATCAAGCTCCCAACCACCCTGACATTATCCAAATCAATTACAGAGCAAAAAGTTAATACCAAACGTTAGGTATTAACTTTTTGTTTTTGTTGGGGGTAAGAAAAAGTTAGTACCTTTGGGAACATCAGAGCGTGACCCTTCTGTGATGAGATGACCAAAACTTCAAATTCGTCGCTAATTGTGCCATCGCTCGAAATTTTGAGTCTATACGGAATACACCTGCAAATCTCCCCCAATTTTCAAATTCAGAAACTTTAATCACACAGAGATCAAATCCAACATTGGTGGATTTATACGATCAGATCTATCTACATACCCGACGACTTGACGGCGTCCCTTATTGTATCTTTGTAACTGGCGACCCGTACGAGAGACCACGCACACCATTTTTACAAAAACAGAGGACTAGAAGAATCTGAATCTAATTTTTTTGGATCTGTATAAAAGAAGAGTGATCACGTACGGTTTTGTCTGGACGGCTAAAACGGAAGATGAATCTGGAGGAGAAAGAAGAAGCCACGAGTGTGTTTGCCGGTTTGCAGATCGAAGGTTACAAAATTGTTTTAAGAGTTATAAGAAAAGAGCGGATATGAATTATCAAGTTCTGATGGGTGAGTGAGACAAAAAAGCGTTGCCTCTGCCTCTTGTGGCTTATCCTTTTTATAGAAAAACGGTCGATTTTAAGTTTTGTTTTATCTTTTTTTGTCTTGATCTTTGTTTATTTGGTAATTTTAAGTTTACCTTCTCAGGGTTATATCATAGAGCTACACTTTGTATATTTTACCTTGGCGGGGTAGATGTGTGTAACCGTGTTTGGTGTAATCATTTAGTGAAGTCAAAATTATGAATGGTAAAATAAATTTGTTCATTTCATCAACTAATTTCTAGAAACAATGCGAGTGAAGCAGTTGAATAATTCCCAACTCCAATACGGAAATGTTGACTATATATAACATTAAGGTCTATCTTTTTCAAAACAAATACTATATTTGAGTATATTAAATATACGTATAATAATTAAAAAAAAAAGATCATTTACCAATAATTTGAAACAGCTCTACATCTCTATATAAAACCATCATTTTCAAAAATAATAATCACATGCGAGGATACAAGCGATACTGAAAATGATACCATAAATATGACAATATTATAATTAATAGACGCGAAGTTCAACAATATGAAAGGTATCATATATTAGTATTTTACTCTTGGTAAATGTTACTATGTTAGCATTAGAGCTAGCCGATAAGCTTATGTTAACATAGTCTCATAACAATGTTATAAGAGAAGCCATAGTGTTAACTTAAGATTAATGAGAACATGCATTAGTATTCGTAACAACTCTTCTTCCTCAGCTTATTTGTTGTATTAGCCTTATCCTTTATTAAAAAAAAAATTGTCAAAATTGGTGGGCAACGTATAATAACGGTAGATTATTTGTTGTTTAACGATTAATAACGGTAGATTACCAACAAACGTGAAGATTATTTGTTGTTTAACGATTTGTCAAAATTGTTAAACAAATCACATTTTAAACCTTCATGGATGAAAAAGGTAACACTTTAAATTTTGAGAGTTTTGCACTCACTTTAAACCATCAAAGTATCGAAACTAACACATTAAACCTTCAATGTGGCTAATTTGTTCGGGCCGCCATAAAACGTAACGGAATAGTTAACTCCGTTAACGGAAATGATAACTACGTCGAAATCATCTAAAACGTGTTGATTTTTTATTATTTTTGAAATTACAAAAAAAAAGGTTAAATGAAACAAGATCAGTGCGAAGGAAACAAAACAAAACTTACCCCGACAAAAACAAAACCAAAAAGAAATCCCCAAATCGATTTGGGGATTTAGGGTTCTTGAGAGAAAACCCAGAAAATCGAAGGAAAAAGAGAATAATTCGACGAAAGCGAAGAAGAGGCAACTGATCTTGGTTACGATTCGAGGTCTAGGAGGCGCAATACAATGAATCGAGGGATGAAACGGTTCGAGAAGAGAGAAATTGTAAGTCTTTCACTTCGACATTATGTGAATAATGTTGTGTAGATTATCATGTTTGGGATGGCATAAATGGTTATGTGTGATTTTTGGCAGTTGCCTAACAATGCTAGTTCATCTACGAGTTCATACATGGATGGTGTTGTGTGCGACTGTAATCGGCCAGCAAAAATTGTAAAAGCTTGGACTGATGCAAACACTGGACGTAGGTTTAACAGCTGTCCAAGGCGTAAAATGAGTAACGGGGGATACAAATCTTGCAACTTTTTCCGTTGGTTTGATGAAGAGAAACCACACGGATGGCAACATCTAGCATTGTTGGAGGCAAGAGATGTCATTCGAGAGCAAAGAGAAGAGATTAGAAATTTGAAAGAACAAATGGCATTCATGGATGAGCTGAGACAAACCCGTGAGGAATGTGAAACACTTAAGCGAGAAGTGTTGATCCTTAAGGAGAAGAGTACGGTACAATACCTAATGTCTTTGGAGTAGAATCTCAAGTCTTTGGAGTAATATCTCAGGTCTTGTTGACATTAAGTCACTATGTTATTGTGTTCTAGTATCTTAATTTTGTCTTTGTTGACATTGTTCTTGTTATTTGAATCGTATCTATTGCCTTTGTTGACATTGTTATTATTATTTATAATTTCGTGGTTATGAGTAGCGGTTGATCTTTATGGTTAAAACAAAGAAGCTAAACGAGAAATGATAAAGTTGTTACATAACGTCTTTGGTAAAACCCAAAGAGTAATGCCGATAAGTAAGACCAAAGAAGCATAAAAAACAGTGTTTAAGACACCAAAAAACACACTTATGCCGATAACTAAGAACAAAGAAGCATAAGAACAATGTTTAAGACACCAACATACTACTACTGAGCATCTTCTTGTGGCTGGTTTTCTGGAGGATGTGGGTTATTTTTAGACCTATCATAAATCATGTCTCCAAAAACTTCAAAAGGCCGATCCGTGTATGGATTCCAAAATGTTCCAATGCCGACTGGAATGTAACCTGTTTTCCTAATCTTCAGTGGTCGCTCTCTTGAAGCTTTCTTGTCATGTGGATTAACTTGATTTGATAAAAGTGATGCCTATGGAGCACTACAAGTCATTGGCGTTTGTGAGCTTGCTTCACCTGCTTGTTGGGAGGTTGTAGAAGAACTTGTGGCCTTTCTAGATTTTTGGCTTGTTGTGAGCTACTTCCAATGACTGGAGTCCTCCTAGATCTTTTGGCTTGCTGTGAGCTAGGTGGTGGCTTTGGATTACTCTGACACAGGAAAACCGAGTATAAGACTAAGAAAAAAACAATGGAACATAAAGATATCTGTTTTTAAAAAGACAAAGCCAAAATGTACCTCACTCGGATGTTTACGAGGTCTGCCACGTCTGTTTTTTGGTCCCTCTACAACCACTGGTTCATTTTTGCAACTTGTCTTAATATGACCAGCTTGACGACAACGATTGCAATGCGGAATCCTTCCATGTCTTATTGCTTTCCCTGCTTTTTCTAGATCTTCAAAAGGTTCCTTTATCCTGTCTCTGGTTTTTGGTCTACCTCTTAGCTTGCGAAACTCATGTATAGCTATTGGAGGCTTATGTGTCTTCTTCCACAGTTTGTCACCGTTGACAGGCTTGATGTTTTCTTCATATGTCTTTTTCAATACCCAAGTGTACTAATAATCAGCAACATAACGCACTGCATCATCTTGGTTATCATATAGAACACACACAACATGCTTACATGGAATCCCTGTCATAAGCATTCAGATAATTAAATATCTCCATAAGCATTCAAATAATTTAACCCAATGGAAATAATAACTCCGTACATGTAAGATTGATATCACTGTATTTTACCACTTCAAGTCTCATATTTTCTTCCGTTTTCCTTGTGTTTCGTATAGTTTCTATTATGTATATATTGCATTTAGATCCAAATGCAGTTACACTACATTTAGGATGTCCTAGGTCGTTTTTGTGTTCTTTTTTGCTCGCTGGAGCATTACTCAGGTGTTCAGAACTGATTTGGATGAGCGTGGACGAAAGGAGATGAACGAAGTTGGAGGAGGAACCGCAAAGATCGAAGGAAGAACAAGAAGACCGGAATTTACACAGGCGATCGGTTATAACCGATCGATAAAAGCGATCCCACGACAAATATCAAGCTCGATCGGTTATAAACAGATGGCAAAAGTCGATGGCAGAAAAAATACACAGGCGATCGGTTATAACCGATCGACATAACCGATCAAGAATTTATGACGGATTTTTAGCTTGACTTTGGGGTCCAACCTTTTTGTAATATATTCTACAATCATTGTGCTTTCTAAAAAGGACGGACTGGCGAAAAAATCATCACTCTACCTCTTTTCACTGTTCTAGAACTGCTTCCTTCTCCTCTTTTGTATTTGTATGAAAGATTCAAGATCCACTCCATCTTAGTGAAGATTTTCTTACTTTTCTTCCATCAATCTTTTTTATTTTGCTATGTCTTGTTTTTGTTCGGTTTTGTTTTGTGTTTTAACTATGTGTGAGTAGTTTTCTTATGGACTGTGAGAATGGTTGATTTAGAGGGATAGATGATAATCTCTTGATGTTTAGGACAAGATTACAAAAGTTCTCATGTTTATAAGTGATCTTAAGGCTAGGATTGAAGTAGCTACTCAATCTCTAGATCATGGTCAGTTTGCCCTTGGAAGAGGTTTAGTAGGCTGTATAGAAGACTTCTAACATGTTCTTGACACTTAGCAAGGTGAAAATCGTGACTAAGGTTCATTTATCGGCTAAAAAGGGCTTTCGTTTCATGCTTATTGATAATTTGGTTATTGCAATCGGAAGATTAGCTAATTCGAGTTATTAATAAAGGGTTTAGTATCACGGAAGTGAGTTAAACTATTAGTTTGTGTCCCTTGCCTTAGAACAAGCTCATTGAGTAACTAGAAACTTCATGAGAGAATTATCGAATACTCGAAATCGCATACCATATCCTACGGTCTATATTCTGCATTCTTGAGTAAACCGAGTTTATTGTCTTATCTTCTTTGAACTTGTGTCTTTAAAACTGCTTTGATCATTTTAAGTGTCCTGTAATTTTCTCGTTCTGCGTTTCTTTATTTTACTTCTAGTTCTATCGTAATTAGTTCCTTATGAAACACTCAAAAACGTTTAGCTTAGCTTAATTAGTTTCTTGTATTCTTATTGTGTTGTTCTTTCTCTCTGTGGATTCGATCCCTAAGTACAACAACGACGTACCGTTATGATTGCGGTAGTGTGCACATTAGGGTAATTGATGTGGTAAAACACAGAAATCAAAGATCCCATTTTCGACAAGCACATTGGTGAGTGGACAAATTCACCGTATATCCACAGTCAAACTCATTCACCTCATACACACTCTTGCTGCTGCGTAATGTAGAACAATGTGCATTGTGAACTCTTGCTTTCTCCAACAAAATCATGGTTATTGGTGTAACAACATTGTCACACTTATCTGCTTTTATAGACCTTCTCGAAATTCTTCTCATAGCCTGTCTTCTTATATCCTCCAACATGGTAAACACATGCTTTGATCTTGCAATCTTGATCGTCCTATTAAAAGCCTCTGATAAGTTGTTATGCACGTCAGCACAATGTGAGTCAACACTGAAAAATGCCCGAGACCATTGATGTGGTTCTGTATCTAACAAAGCCTCATACGCAGCAGGATCATATGCTTCCAATGACTTCATCTTCTCGTCATATTCACATTCAAGGTAGTTGTACGCTATTCCCCAAAACAAAGTCTTGTACTCTGATCTTGAAAAACCTTGCTTCTTCCAGTTAGCATATATATGCCTAACATACATACAATGCTCTGCATGTGGAAGTTCAGCCTCTATCGCAAGCACTTAACCTTGCCATATTCAAAAAACACTCATAAGCAATTGGAAGCAAATCCGACAGTGAAGATTATAAAAACAGAGAATATTACCTTTTGCCTATAAGAAATGATAGTCAACTTGTCATCAGTCCTAAAACCAAGGTCTACCTTAAGCTTCTTCACAAACCAACCCCAAGTGTCTTTTTTTCTCCTCTTACTACTGTCCATGCAATAGGGTACATCCTATTATCAGCATCTCTAACAACAGCTGCAAGCAAATCTCCGTTCAACTCCCATTTGAGGAAGCATCCATCTAAACCAATTACCGGTCTACAATAACTCTTCCAAGTCTTACGAAATTCTTCAAAACATATGTAGAAGCAATCATACATGTCTACGTCATTCACATTGACAGTTGAGAGCTCAATGGTGATACATGGATGCGCTCGTATGAGTTCAACCTCATAGTCCCATAGTTTACCAAATTGAGTAGTTTGAGCTTCAAGGATAGCATCCAAAGCAATACGTCTTCCTCTATAGTATTTTGACATGGGAACCACAATGTTATACCTGCCTTTTATTGCATCTTTGATCTCTGCTGCAGGCAAGCTAACGTTTCTTCTTATCTCTTCTCTAAATAACACAGCAATGACACCTTGTTTCAACTTTGAAACACGGCTTAATATCCTATGATTGTGACGCATGTGATAAACTTTCACCATCCATTTGTTAATTGGCTTCTCATAGGAACAAAACACTCTGAACTCACACTTATCACCACAGCATATAACGGATATCATGTTTGCTTCTGACTTAGCCATCTTCACATCATATTGTATCTTCAATGAATAACGCAATAATTGATCCTTAAACTCTAAGCCGCTGTTAAAATTTTGAAATAACCATATGTACGGCTATTTATCCAAATCGCCATGAAACTTGTCTTTCCCTCTTGGCTTTCTCCTTTTTGAGCGTTTCTTATTAAACCATTCTTCCCATTCCTCCTCGGATTCTACTGGTGTATCCGGATAATTTGCATTCTCCTCTATAACACATTATGCTTCTCTCGCAGCTTCGTCTTCTTCATCGCAATTTGTATATGCTTCTTTATCTGGTCTTGCAGTCAAACCTTCCTCAAATAGTGACCTAAAACGATTATCATTACCACCATCACCAGCATCAACTTCATCTCCGTCATCAACCTGATTTCCATCCTCATTTCCATTTAAATCCGAAGCTACCACATTCTCATTTATCGCTTCAGCCAAATTCTCATCAAAGTCAGCCTCAAACCCAGCCTCACCCTCGGCATCATATCCTTCATAAGCCACATGCTCATCATCATGTCTTTCATCCTCGTATTGCTCAACTTCTTCATCTTCTTCTGGCCTCTCCACATCATCATCACTATCTGAGTTGTACTCTCCATCCTCACCACATTGAAATCTTCACGTTGACTACTTGGAAGAAGATGAATGACTGCAGCATCACTTGCTTCTGAAAAACGTCATGTTCCACATAAATGTCAAGATCATGTGAACTTTTCCCTAACAAAACCAACGGAAACATATCTTCGTGAGTATCATCAAACACATAGTTTACTGTCTTCATCTCTTTACATGCCTCTTTGTACCATATGAACCTAATCGGTGTCTTCAGAATCGCCTCAAGCTTGCAGAAGTCAGCAAACAGCTTCCATGTAATCTCCGAGACTTGGGAATTCACGATACCTTTACCCAACTCTCCATTGTAGATGTAATCTTTGCTTTCCTTCTTCATAGATCCACCATAGTGGACTGTGAGTTTTATCGTTGAATTGTCACTGTCAAATACCAGAAATCTCACAAAATTCGGATGAATGATATCTCAAAATAATATATCAAATACAGAAGATGAAAGAAGAAATATAGAACATGAAAGAAGAAATCTACAGAGAAATCGCATAAGGGAAATCGCAGAAGAGAACTCGAAGGATGAAACTCGAAACCCAGAAATCGAACCCCAAAACCCGAAACCCAGAAATTGGTATGGAATTCGATATGGAAATCGAACCCCGAAACCCAGAGAAATAGCAAAAAAGAACTCGCAGAAGAAGAAAGAAACACGAAACCCAGAAATCGAACCCCGGAACTCTGAAACCCAAAACCCAAAAATCGAACATTGAGGAAGAAATTGAACAAACATAAGGAGAAAGAAAACATCCTTACCCCATTTCGACTCCAATGCATTCGACTCTTCTTCGATTTCGTCGAATTGTTCTTTTCTTCCTTCGATTTTCTGGGTTTTCTCTCAAGAACCCTAAATCCCCAAATCGATTTGGGGATTTTTTTTTTTTTTTTGGTTTTGTTTTTGTCGGGGTAAGTTTTGTTTCATTTAACCTTTGTTTTTTTTTTGTAATTTCAAATATAATAAAAAAATCAACACGTTTTAAATGATTTCGACGGAGTTATCATTTCCGTTAACGGAGTTAACTATTCCGTTACATTTTATGGCGGCCCGAACAAAGTAGCCACATTGAAGGTTTAATGTGTTAGTTTCGATACCTTGATGGTTCAAAGTGATAGTGCAAAACTCTTAAAGTTTAAAGTGCTACTTTTTTCATCCCTGAAGTTTTAAAATGTGATTTCCCCGTATAATAACGAAACGAGAGAGAGTTAACCAATGATGTAATTATAATTAAAAAACCAAAATAAACAAAAGTCGCTATCCATACGCGGCTCGCTAATGTTTACACGGAGGGACGCGTCACGTGCGTCGAGCCCCACCTTCCAACGACATGTTTTGATCGCAATCGCTCTTTTCCCATGTCTGTGTCCATAGCCCATGGAAAAGAGAGAAACCATCGACAATGGATCAATGGTTTTACGAAATCGTGAAAGGTAAAATATGTCAGTTTTCAATTTTTCACTAGCTTCGTGTGGTATGATGGTTCATTATAAAAGTTGAAGATCAAAGTTCGACTCTTTTCACTGCACTTGCAATTGTGTTTGGTTATTACTATGAATGCCTTTAATAACCGGTTATTCCATAAATTATACTCCATTTGTTACACAAAGGGTGTCATTTAAGATTTTGTTTTTGTTTCACACAAAACAAAGTGTTATTTTATATTTTCAATGCAAATTTTTTATTAAAAATCCAATTTTAATCCTATTGTTTTAATGTATAACTAGAATGATAATTTTTATTTAGTGTATTAATAAGGGGTAAAATATAATTTTTATTATTTTCTAAATATATGTCAAAATGACATTATTTATAAAACAGATGGAATAATAATTAATATGGTTTTTTTTCTCTCGAGATTCTCCAATTATATATAAAAAGGCAAAACAAATAATCATTTTCTTACAAAAATCATATCTTAAATGATAAAGACGACTATTTTCAAACCTAGTGGATATAAACTATCAAAATGTTGACTCTTGAAATAGAAATAAACAATCAAGGCATAGACTACAGACCTACGCATTCATTTGTGTGTCTCATTGTACAGCTAGATGCATCAATGTTCAACGAATTTTAGTTATATATTATGTTTAGTCAGAATGATCAAATGTGAAAATTGTGTTTCAGTTAAGGTGTGAATACAAGTTCTCATTATTGTTTTCCACTTTTCAGCCACTCTTTTAGGAATTTACATCCAAAAGCTACTCACCAGCTAGCCCACATGTTTATTTAGAGGTTTATGTGATAAAATTCTCTCTAAATACGATACCTCACGAAAAATGACACAGGAGATTTTATCATGTGTATGCTTTTAAGTTGTTTGACAAATTAAGATATACAAACATGGTTTTAAGTTTAACTCGATAGGCTAGTTCAACGACGACGGATAAGCCAGCGCGAAATACATTTTTTCTTAAAAATTGTTTTGAAAAAAAAAATTTTATCTGAATTTTATAATATATATAACTAATGTTAATCCGCAAAAATTTATAATTTTGAAAACATAATTCTAATATGCCGCTTAATGACTATGGTTTTTGTGGCAAGTCCACAAACTCTTTAAAAAAATATTTTTTTCGTGTCTAACTCTTTATAAAATTAATAAAATATTTTTCAAACTTTTGTTTTGATATATATTCAAATAAAATATAATAATCATAGTGAAAAATATTGTAAGATCTCAAATAAATTTTCATTAAATATGTATGGATTGATTATTATTTAATAATATCATAATAATTAAGAAATTAAATAGTAAATAACATCTTTAATGGAAAATAAATATTTTTCATATTCTCATCAATAATTTTAAAAGATAATTATATCATTTCCTTTTCAAATATGTTTTCTTATTTATAATGGCATAATATGTAATAACTTATAAAATAAAATTCATTTTTTGGAATGATTTGTTAAATGATAATTTAGAGATATACGCACGAGCAACATTTAGAAAGTCTTGAATCTGGAACGGCCAAATGGCATGTTACAAGATAATAGTTGTAGTGCCATAAATCATTTTACACGTATAATTTAACACTTTTACATGTCAAAGTGTGAATTTATTATAAAAAATTCTTATTAGTATTATATATTTACTAGAATACAAATTTCATTTAGCTTTAGGCTTTCCAAACGCAAACCCGTTTTGGCTATCGTTTCTCAGCGGATGATAGCGATTTGTTTACGATGGATAAAAAGATAGCCCATCAACAATTACGAATATTGTTGGAGCCTTACGAATAGCCAAAAATTTGACAAACGCAGTAGCTGTCTCACTTTGAATATTGTCATATCAATTATTTTATGATATATACATCAAATAAATATAAACACAATCGTTATATTTGCATAATTAGAAGATAAATTCTTATATATATTGGTGTTCGACTGTTCGTCTTTTTTTTCCAATTTTTTTTTGGTAATCAAAAGATCCCATACCACAAAGTCCACAAAAATTGAATAAAGTCCATAATTTCTAGACATCAAAAAGTATATTCCGAAAAATTAGAAAGTAGACACGACCACACGAGGCTATCATACGATTCTATAAATTGAAACAACAATATGCTTATTTTCATTTATTTTTGTTTTAATATTGGGAATCCTTAATGATTAATTATCCTGAAGGATCTTCCTACTAATAAATTAATAAAACTTGATACATAACTTTGTTTGTAAAATAAAGAATACTAATATACTATGTACAATGGAAAAAAAAATTCAACACCCTATTTTCATTTTTTAACATTCCACATCATCTTCTCTCACTTCCACCTAATCATTCAACATCCATTCAATTTTCACAATGGTTTTTTTTAATCAAATTCAACACCTTACCATACTATTTTTATTTCACATATTTGTTTTTTTTATGTTTTTGTTTTTGTGATTACATATTAATGACAATTATCGATTGAAATTAAATTAAAATAATTAAGATTTAAATATTTTTTTCAATATTTTTTTTTCTTTCTTATTTTATATTCTTAATTATAAAAAATTTGCAAGTACTAAAGACGAGAAATAGAGAGAGTCATCATTAAAACAAATAAAATTACGAAAAACTTAAAAATGCAATACAATACACTAATAAGCACACAACACAACTAATAAAACACACATAACTTAATTAATACAATAGACTCAACTCACAAACTTAAAAATCTCTTAATCATGAAACATTCCAAATCTTGTCCATATGTGTTTGACTAGATCTACTTGCAATTCGTGATGTACACTTGAATCACGCAACTCGGATCTAACACGCACATGATTTGCAAATGCTGGTAGCACCTCGGTCGAGAATGATTGCGGTGTACTAGACCCACTTGCCTCAGATTGATCATAATCGGTCCACTGTTGAGTATATGTATCTCGTTCATCATCAACAATCATATTATGACCTCGTGATGATAGCCAAATTGGCTATGTCCCACATGCGAGCTGGTTCGCGAATGATTTGAAATCAAGCCTGCAACACTCCAAATGCATGTTCGATGTCCTTCCGACATGCCTCATGACGTTGTGCAAATAACTTGTCTGGTTCACTTTGAGGAAGTCTAATTGATTTGACGAAAGTTGGATAAGAAGGATAGATACCGTCAGCAGGATAGTATGCCATATTATACGAACGTTGGTTCACAAAGAAGTTCACTCTTGGAGTATTTTCCTGTTCAACATCATCGAACACTGGTGAACGGTCTAGAACGTTGATATCGTTCAATGTGCATAGACATCAAACAAGGCATGCCAGATCCATAGATCATGAGATGCAACTGCTTCAAGAATAACAGTGGTGGTTCCCTTATCTCCCCTAGTAAATTGACCTTCCCACGCTGTAGGATAACTTTTCCATTCCCAATGCATGCAATCAATACTGCCAATCATCCCCGGGAACCCTCACATCTCACTAACATGCAAAATTCGTTGCAGGTCATCTTGAGTTGGAGTTTTGAGATACACTTGCTCATACAATTATATGATTCTTTTACAGAATCTACGCAAGCACTCTAATGTTGTAGTACCTCATATTTTGATGTATTCATCCACCGCGTCGGCCGCCACACCATATGCTAACATTCACATGGTTGTAATACATTTTGCTAATGGAGATATACTTTCTTTATTGGCTGCGTCAACTCGTTGGGTGAATAGTTGTCACTGCTTGATAGGTCCCCAACGATCCGAAGGAAAACATGTTTTCGCATCCGGAATCGCTGACGAAACATTGCATCGTCATATGTAGGTTGATTGACAAAGTAGTCGTCAATTAGTCTTTGGTTTGCCGTTACATGATCTCTCTTGAAGTATTTTCTCTTGCTACGAGGTGCATAGTCTTCCTCTCTTTTGTTTCTACGCTCCCTAAACTGGTTGACGATATACCTCTCTTCAATTTTAGTCTGCCTTTTGTAAGCTTCGATATCAAAATGAAATTATGATGGATCCATTGATCTTTTTTTGGTAAGATGAGATTTGTGGTATTGGTACATAAATGGAAGAAAGAGTCCCCATTTATAAGGAATCAAGTGGTTGAAATTGACGGACTCCGAGAAGATAATGGAATGCAGTTAATTAATGGATAAAGATTGGATGCAAATTGAATGGTTGAAAGTAACAAATTTTTTTTAAAAATGGAATATAGTTAATTAATATATAAGGATTGAATTCTCACATAAAAACCGAAAGTCACGGATTGCATTGTTGAAAAAGTAGAAAGTGACAGATTACAGACTGACACTTGACAAACACTAAAGCGGAAAATAACAAACATTATTAAAGCATATATGGACAAATTACAGACTGACACTTGACAAACACTAAAGCGGAAAATAACAAACATTATTAAAGCATATAGAGACAAATTACAGACTGACACTTGACAAACACTAAAGCGGAAAATAACAAACATTATTAAAGCATATAAGGACAAATTACAAACATACACTTAACAACAATTAATTATCAAAAATATTGTGGCCCAACTTCTCGAACAACATTTTGCTCTTCTCATCGAGATGCTCCTTTTCACTTAGCTTCATATACATCTTCATCTTTTTAGCCTGAGTCTTTTTTTTCATCAATTGGTTTGCCTCCTCTTGCCTCATGGCTATTTTGTCCAAGCGTTCTAACTCTTGCGCCTTGATTTGTTTGAATTCATTCCAATCTTAGTTGACGACTTCCAAGGCTGCACCCTTTCCTTTCTTTTTAGATTTTTTTCTTAGCTGCATCCCTCCCCATTGGACGAGCACTAGATCCTACATAGTTGGAGTCACTAGCATCACTCTCGTGGGCTCTCTTAGATCCACTGCTTCCAGAGCCAGTGTTTCTTCCTACCTGACTACCATAACGTGGTTGATCACGGACAGCGATCCATTCTTTCATTAAATTGAAATTTCCATTACCACCACTTGAATATAGTTCATGCGCTTTCGCCAATACATCCTGCTCCGACCACCCGCTTTGTTGCATACGCTTAGCGTTATCGTAAGCGCCAATCCATCTTCCCAATTGTTTGTTCATGTAGTTGTAATGATTTCTACACGAAACTCCACTACGCGGATGATCAACTGAGCAATGCTCATTACAGTACTCATCAATTTTACCCCAAAATGATTCGCTATTTTGGTTTCTGCCAATAACACTGTTTGTTCCAAATTTGATCCACCCACTCAGTAGCACCAAATTTTGCTCAGTGGTCCATTTGGGGCTTTTACGATGAGCAGGGGTTGAATCATCTGCATTTGGAGTGGCTTCGTTAACATCACTCATACCACCAAGAGCCATTTGTGTAGAAAATTCGGGAAATTCAATTGCTCCAACATCCGGAACAATTTCATTACCCGTTCAAGTAGAAGAATAAGGGGGTGGTTGAGATGAATATGGCATCGTCGAACCGTAATATGGATGATAGTTTGAAATAGCTTACGGCATGAAGAAACTTAATGAAAAACCATAATTTGGTATATTTTGGGGTTGGTTGGAAGATTGATTTTGAAATGGATAATTGTTGGGATTTGAGTAGTTAAAAGGGTAATTAGAAAAATTTTGGGTGTTATAAGTATTATTGTTGGGATCCATTTCACAACACAGAGAGGAAAAGATAAAAACAAGAGTTTATGGGAGGCTAAATAGAAAATTATAAAAAGATGGTTTTTTCTGTGTTCAAATCTAATGAAATAAGTATCTATTTATAAAGTATAAAAAATGGGGAATTTTGGTATATAAATTTTTTTTTAAAATATATAATTTAATATACAATAATTGATCTCAAATAATGTAGATGGAAAAAAAAAAATCTCAGCACCCATTCTCTTCGAAACGCGTGCCCAATCTTGATACTGTTATCACCGAAATTTTTTTGTATCCAATAGTTGTGTGTCATGTGTCAAGATGAGCTTCCTCTCTCCTAGTTTCAACTTGTTGAATTTATTCAACAAATATTAATCCACGTAAGTTTCAATCTATTATTCAACATATCATTAGAAACATTCAACAGTTGAATAAAAGATTCAACAAACCCGTTGTAAATGTTCTAAGGCTAGAGTAGTTAAATGTTTGAACATCCTCCCACATGAATTAGGATTATGTAGCAAATAGCAATCATAACTAAAAATATATTAAGAAATGGTGAAGTGAGATCCAGTTTCTGATGCTGCCGGAGAGGTTGGTCGTGCTTAAAGCCTTAAAGCATGTGCACTCACAGACTGTCCCTAGCTAGACAAGTGTGGGGGCAATTTTGTTGGATCAACCAAACATCTATTTGAGAATTATTTCTACAATTATTACAATATTCTAAACGATCAGTTATTGTCAACTAAAGCAGCTTAATAACCATGAATCACTTCTCCAAAAGAGAATTATCAATCTGAACAGTTATATTACATACTTTGATATTAAGTAGCTTCATTTTGTTTTTTTTGTAAAGTGAGGATTACATAGCTATGATCCATGGACCATACAGTGGATATTGCTAAAGTTTGAGAAAAGCAAGGCATAAAACTTAAAACATACTAAGAAGTAAAATAAGATGTGACAACAGATAATCCAAGCACACCACCATACACAAAACAATGGGAATATAATATGACACCTTATTCTTAACGCAAAAGTAAGCAACGACTAGTAAGTATAAGTGTCTGAGCATTTCCAAGAAAACTTAATTAACGTCCAATGATTTGAATTATGTGATTTCACAAATTTCTTACTCAACATTTCGATGAGTTTTGAAATCATTTCAAGTTCTTCCGAAGAAGCTAGATTCCTCACAATTCCCATGCCACTGTATTAGGCCAAGCAAGAGAAGGAAAGAAACTCTCGATGTCAACCTCGCGAGCCGCATTGTTCCGCAAATTCTGATTACAACTTTGAAATTTCGTTTGTTGCTCTTTTGTCTTGACGAATAAACTTGCAAAAAACGGTAATTTTTGTTTTTGTTTTATATGCTACAAAAAGTTAGATATACGTACTTATACAATGAATATAAAAGTTGTAATGGTTTTTGAAGCTCTGAAATGTGTCTAATAAAATATTGTATTTTAATATATGGTTTTTACACGTACTGATATATGAATAACATTATGATATAATTTTTGAAAAAAAACAAAACACATTTTGTATTTTACTAAATAAAAACTAAAATATGGTCACAAAAATTAATGGGGAAGATTCATGGTATTAAACATAATTTTATTTACAACAACAAAAAGTAAATAAAAAATATTTTTTATTTTTATTTTTGAACCCCACAAAACACTTACCCCCAAAAAAGATTGCTTCTTACGCCATTTTTGAACCCCCAAAACATTATATAACATAATTTAGATCGTTTTTTTTTTTTTTTTGGGTTAAAAATCGCTTCTTACGCCATTTTAAATAATAAGTTTCTAATAATTTCATACTAGTTAGCAACAATTTTGATATATAAAACTTGACCTTGATATAAATTTATTTCCAAATAAATTTTGTCCGAAACCCTTTTCTAAAAAAATAAATAATTTTGTCCGAATAATTGTTGTTTAATTTTGTAAAAGTATTGACCCGACCCGGGCAACAACAAAGTTCGACCCGACAGACTAGCCGGAAAAAAGGAAAGGCGAGTTTGATTTCCCGAGAAACCCTCAACGTATAAACCCTCTTTTACTGTGGGCTTTGCTCGCGCACACTTTTTCCCTTCTCCCTCTCTTCTTCTCCAATCGGAATTTTCGCTCCGAAATTTGAACAAAACAGCTCGAACCTTTCTCTTTCTCGTTCCCGCTCTCGTGGTTCGCGAGGGAGCCAAAATCGATCTAGGGTTTTGGTTTTCTCGCTCCCAAGAATTCACTAGGGTTCTCTGGTTCAGAATCCGATTCCTTCCAGTGTTGTTTGTTCTTCCAACAAGATGTCACAAGACGAGGAGATTGTGATGCGGGATGTGACGAACGCGGGACTCTGCGTTGGTGACCGCATTGGCCGAGAAGCCGCATCGCAACTCGATATTGAAGAAGCTCTAGAAGCTTCCAGATACGCTAGTCACCCATATTCGACTCATCCCAGAGAGGTTAGCTTCAGGACGATTTGGATCCAGGATATTGTATTTCCGAAGCAATTAGCTCAGTTTTCTTTCGATTGTTGCAATTGGGTTCTCGATGACTAAAAATTAGTTGAAACTGAGCTATTGCAAGATTGGGAACTTGAGCTTAGTCTTATAGGTGTTTGGTTTTGTTGCAGTGGCCGCCGTTAATCGAGGTTGGTGAGACTTGGGAATTGCCTTCTGTACTTATTGAGAGGTATAATACAGCAGGTGGGGAAGGGACGGCCTTATGTGGAATTTTTCCAGAGATTCGACGGGCTTGGGCATCCGTCGACAATTCATTGTTTCTGTGGCGTTTTGACAAAAGGTAAACTTGGCTTTTCCTTTTTGTTACAGGGGAATTCAGAGCTTGAGATGCCTCGTTTTCATAGTTGTTGCTTTGTTTTGATAAACGCATGTCAATTAGGGATGGGCAATGTCCTGAGTATAGCGGGGAGGAGCAGGCTATTTGTGCCGTTGGACTAGCGAAATGTAGACCTGGAGTTTTTGTTGAAGCTATTCAATTTCTTTTGGTGCTGGCAACTCCTGTTGAGGTGACACTTTTCAAAGGCGCAATCCGATCACAACTTTCTTCTTTAGTTTTGTGTACTGTATATAATTTTCTGAGAAAACTCTACTTCTCATCAGTTGGTTCTTGTTGGAGTGTGCTGCACTGAAGGACCTGATGGTAGAGATCCTTATGCTGAGATTTCAGTACAGCCTCTGCCTGACTATACAATATCATCTGATGGAGTGACAATGACATGCGTTACATGTACCAATAAAGGGCGCATTTTCATGGCTGGACGTGATGGTCATATATATGAACTGCTATATACAACTGGCTCAGGCTGGCATAAACGTTGTCGTAAAGTGTGCCTTACTGCAGGTGTTGGTAGTATGATCTCGAGGTACTCTTATTCTCTTTTGTCTTTCTTTTTTCTTCTTCTTTCTGTCCTCTCTGATATTTGATTCTGGAATCTGGGATGAAGCAAGCTTCTAACTCCCTGTGCTCTAAACAATTCCGAAATATCATATTCTTTATGTTTGTTTTTTACGTTTATCCCCAATTCTGTGAATTTTAGGTGGGTTGTGCCAAATGTATTCAAGTTTGGAGCTGTAGATCCTGTTGTAGAGATGGTTGTTGATAATGAAAGGCAAATTTTATATGCCCGCACTGAAGAGATGAAACTTCAAGCATATGTTTTTGGGCCAAATGGGGAAGGCCCTCTTAAGAAGGTTGCAGAAGAAAGGAATCTGTTAAATCAGAAGGATTTGAGTCAAGGAAATCGACAGTCAACAGCGGCAGGTCGATCTAACAAGCCAACCATAGTCAGCATTTCGCCATTGTCCATGCTGGAATCCAAGTGGTTGCACCTTGTTGCTGCATTATCAGATGGTAGGAGGATGTATCTCTCCACCTCTTCAAGTGGAAGTAGTTTCAGTGGGTTCAACAACCACCGCCAGACTCCAAACTGTTTGAAAGTCGTTTCAACTAGGCCATCTCCTCCATTGGGGGCCGGTGTTGGGCTTGGTTTTGGAGCTGCATCTCTTGCTGGTAGAACTCCGAATGAGGATCTCTCCATGAAGGTTGAAACAGCATATTATTCTGTTGGAACTCTTGTTCTTTCAGATTCATCGCCACCTGCTATGTCTTCTCTTCTTGTTGTTAGCAGAGATTCAAGTGTGCACTCGCAGGTTGGCGGCAGTTCAGGTTCAAGGAGTTCTCGGGCTTTACGGGAAGTTGTGTCCTCTCTACCAATTGAAGGCCGTATGCTTTTTGTAGCAGATGTGCTCCCCTCTTCTGATACTGCTGCTACTGTTCAATCTTTATATTCAGAACTTGAATACTGTGGACTCGAAGTCTCGGGAGAGTCTTATGAAAAGGCGTGTGGAAAACTCTGGGCCAGAGGTGATCTTTCGACCCAGCATATTTTGCCAAGGAGAAAGATTGTCATTTTTACCACCATGGGTATGATGGAACTAGTTTTTAATAGACCTGTTGATATCTTGAGAAGACTTCTAGAATCCAACTCTCCAAGGTCCCTTCTGGAAGATTTTTTCACTCGCTTTGGAGCAGGCGAAGCAGCTGCCATGTGCTTGATGTTGGCTGCCCGGATAATAAATTTTGAAGATCTAATTAGTAACATTGTTGCCGATAAAGCAGCCGAGGCTTTTGAGGATCCGAGAATGGTAGGAATGCCACAATTTGATGGCAGTAGTGGATTGTCAAACACTAGAACAGCAACTGGAGGTTTTAGCATGGGCCAAGTTGTTCAAGAAGCGGAGCCTATTTTTTCAGGTGCTCACGAAGGGCTCTGCCTTTGTACGTCAAGATTACTGTTTCCCCTATGGGAACTTTCTGTGATGTCTAAAAAAACCAGTTCTGATTCCATGTCTGAGGACGGAGTGGTGATTTGTCGTCTTTCTACCAGTGCTATGAATGTGCTGGAAAGCAAGATTCGATCGTTGGAGAAATTCTTAAGATCTAGAAGGAACCAGAGAAGGGGGCTTTATGGATATGTTGCTGGGTTAGGAGATGTAACTGGCTCTATTTTGTATGGTAATGGTTCAGAGTTGGGTGCTACTGAGAGGAATATGGTTAGGAACTTGTTTGGAGCATATTCCAATGGAGGCGAGTCAGCAAATAAAAGACAGCGGTTGCCATATAGCCCTGCTGAATTGGCTGCCACGGAGGTAAAATTTGTTGAATTGTTATAAATCTAGTGTTACTTTCTTCCTCTTCAATTAGTCTGTGGTGGAAGTCTTTAATTAGTCTTTCCCTCCTGCAGGTGAGGGCGATGGAGTGTATTAGGCAGTTGCTTCTCAGATCTGCAGAAGCCCTCTTCCTACTCCAACTTCTCTCTCAACATCATGTTGCTAGATTAGTTCAGGGGCTTGACGCAAACTTAAAGCAGGCTTTGGTTCAGTTGACATTCCATCAGTTAGTTTGCTCTGAAGAGGGTGACCAAATTGCAACAAGGCTCATATCTGCTGTGATGGAGGTACCTCCCGTTAAATTAGCCTTAGTATCCTCTTCCTAAATGTTTTGATTTGCTAACTTAAATCGTATACTATGTTGCCCCAGTATTATACTGGCTCAGATGGCAGGGGAACAGTTGACGATATTAGCGGGCGACTACGTGAAGGTTGCCCAAGTTACTTCAAGGAGTCGGATTACAAATTCTTTTTAGCTGTTGAACGCCTGGAAAGAGCTGCTTTAACTTCAGATGCTGAGGAGAAAGAGAATGTTGCTAGAGAGGCGTTCAGTTTCTTGAGTAAAGTCCCCGGATCTGCAGATCTCAGAACTGTCTGCAAACGTTTTGAGGAATTGAGGTTAGTTTTTCATTCAAGTAGATGTCTACACACTTGGTTGTTTGTAGTTTGTGATCGTTGGTCAATAAACCTGAGTTTTTTTGTTCTTGTTATTTTTGTGTTAAAGCTTTCATTCTTAGTGGCAGTCAAAGGAAACTTGAATCCTTTTTACCCTCTGAAACAAATTTAAAGAATATTCCAAAAATACTTTCCAAATTTCAGTAAAAATACCTTATGATCCAGAAAATGTATTTAAAGATAGACAAAAAAAGAAAGATAAATCTAGAAGTTTACAGTTAAGCATTCACACAAGAATAAAGTAAAATCCCTAAGCCAAATTCATCAAGGCGAAAGGGCCACCTTAAGGCAGAATCAATCATACATATTTTGTTGCCCTTTCTTTTAAGATTCCATTTATTTGGTATTCACTCAGAATAATTTTCTACAGGTTCTATGAAGCTGTTGTCTGCTTGCCTTTGCAGAAGGCCCAAGCCCTTGATCCTGCTGGCGAGGCTTTCAATGACCAAATTGATGCTTCCATTAGAGAGCATGCTCTTGCCCAGCGAAAACAATGCTATGAAATTATCGCTAATGCCTTGCGATCTCTAGCTAGTTCCATGCTAGATGAGGCTTCACGTAGACAATATATATGCCAAATCGTTCATCTTGGTGTGCAATCAACTGACAGAGCATTCCGGGAGTACCTATACAACGCCATGATAGAACTGGGTCTTGAAAATGAGCTCCTGGAGTACGGAGGTCCAGATTTGGTACCTTTTCTCCAGAATGCTGGCAGTCATTCTGCATCAGAGGTTTGCTATTTATACGCTAGCACTTTAAATTATATCCAATGTTATGGTGCCAGGATTTCTATTGTGATTTGTCAATAACTGAGGCATAGCCTTAAATGTTCAGATATTGTCTACCTGTTACACTAAAAAACTCCATAGCTAAAAACTAGTAGAGTCAGTCTGCCACCAATTGTGAAACGAAAACAAGTCAGGTTTAGTGGTAGACACTGCTACTGTTTTCTAAAAATTACTCATTTGTCTCCTTATGCCATAGGTCGGGGCTGTTTCTTCTGGATCATCTCCGCTGGGTCACTCAGGAACACAGATTTCATCAAATCAAGCAAAATACTTTGATCTTCTTGCGAAATATTATGTGTCGAAGAGACAGCATGTGCTTGCTGCTCATGTGCTTCTAAGGCTTGCAGAAAGGCGCTCAATTATTTCAGGGGACAATCCTATCCTTGAGCAAAGGTAAGCAATCTGTCTTTTATGTTTTGTCTTGAAATTTGCCCTGAGTCACACATTACCTTGATTCTTCTACTCTCCCTTCCTTTTCCATCTCTAATGGTTTGCTGCCTTGTGAATTTAGGCGACAATACCTTAGCCACGCAGTTTTACAGGCCAAGAATGCAAGTAATAGCGATGGTTTAGTAGGTTCTGCTCAAGGTGCTTCTGACAGTGGGTTGCTTGATCTGCTTGAAGGAAAACTCGCAGTTCTTCAGTTCCAAATAAAGATTAGAGACAAACTTGAAGCTTTGGTTTCCAATTTCGAGTCCTCGGTAGCCATGCAGGACTCTGACCAGAATGAGCCAGTACTTGATGGTGGTTCTAGTGATGATTCCAGCTTAGCGAATGCAGCAAATGAAAAGGCCATGGAGCTCTCCTTGGAACTTAAAAGCATAACGCAGTTGTACAATGAATATGCTGTCCCATTTGAGCTCTGGGAGGTAAGTCTAAAAATCATAAACTATCATATATGTATATTTTCGTTTTTCAATGTGGTTTTGGACCACGTTTCTGGTTAACTGGTTTTCTAGAACTAACTATAGGAAGAAGGGAGGCCTCTATTTCTCCCTATCTGTAACTTAGCTGATATTCTGTTAATTCGTAGGTTCTGTGATTCAGTGCTAGTATCTTCAACTCTCTGTGAAGGCTCTCTTGATATTGATTGTTTGCTTTTCTGGCTTCACTCATATGCAGATCTGTCTGGAAATGCTCTACTTTGCAAACTATTCTGCTGATGCTGATTCTAGCATAATAAGGGAAACATGGGCTAGACTCATCGAGCAAGCTCTTTCACAAGGTGGGATAGCTGAAGCATGTTCAGTTCTCAAGAGAATCGGATCTCATATATATCCTGGCGATGGAGTTGTTTTACCGCTCGATGTTTTGTGCCTTCACCTCGAGAAAGCTGCACTTGTAAGCTCCTCCTACTCGTTATGTTGATTCTTTTCATCAGGTTAGAACTGAATCTGAATGCAAATTGTGGGAAATTTGACAGGAGAGATCAGAGAGGAATGAAATTGTTGGGGATGAAGACATAGCTCGAGCTCTACTAGCCGCCTGCAAAGGCGCAGCTGAACCTGTGCTCAACGCTTATGACCGTTTATTATCCAATGCAGCCATTGTGTCCTCACCGAATCTAAGAATCCGTCTCCTTGGTTCGGTTCTGGTGGTGCTCCTTGAATGGGCAATGTCTGTATTGTCAGACAGAATGGGCTCGAGTCCAACCAGGTCTTCTCTGATATTAGGTGGCTCGTTTGGACACGAGAACAAAGCCGTTCTTAACCAAGGGGTCCGTGATAAGATCGCAAGCGCCGCAAACAGGCAAGTTTCTCTCTGTCATCCTAAGTAGGCATTCGGTTTTTCGGTTTTGGGAAAAAGATGATTGAACTAAAACCGAAATATATTTATTTCAGGTTTGGGTAAAAGATTAGAATCATTATTATATATTTTCGGTATAATCAAATGTAATTTTGTTTTTTTTTTGTTTTTGTTTTGGAATAACGGACAGGTACATGACGGAGGTTAGGAGACTGACTCTGCCACCGACTAAGACGGAGAGTGTATACGCAGGTTTCAAAAAACTTGACGAGTCTCTCTTAAGTCCATTCTCCTTCTGATCCATCGTCACTCTTTTTTTTTTTTTTTTTTTTGCATCCAATTTCTTCACTTTATAGGGTATTTAGCAGCTTTCTTGTAACTTTAAATCACTCTTGGGGAAATTTCCCCTTCTTTAGTCTTCAGAGAGAATCAAAATACGAAAAGAGAATAATATAATTCTGTAGTTCCTCTTGAACTTGGGGCCTTGTGTGTCATTTTTATCTGTATTATGTAGTTTCTTTGTCGAGTGTTGTTGTCGGTTATTAATTGTTATTTTCAAACCATGTTGATATATTTCAGAAAAGTAATGAGGATTTTGAAATAAAACATATGTATATTTAATAAAAGTAACGTGTGAATTGTTATCTTTTAATTAATTTTTTCAAGTTCGTAAATTTGTTGTATTTCTAAACTTTAAAAACTTTAAAATGATGTATCAGAAGCCTTTTCCAAGAGCTAAGTCACACAATTTTTTATTATTATTTTTTTTTTTTTTTGAACTATAAGTCACACAATTGCACACTTGTCAATGAGTTTTCCCTGAAATTTTCGACTTTGACCATTCGTGCTATCGACGTTGGATTCCATTTACATTTTCGTAGAACCAAAGTCGAATTTTGTTGGCAGCTTTTGCTTCCCCTTTTTTTGTTGATCTTTATTCTCCCCTCGAGGACAACAACATTAACAATATAGAAAAATAGCATCAAATTAAAAGGTAAGATAGATTAGTGTGTTTTCGTCAAAAATCTTAGATATTAAATTCAAGAGTACGTAAGTTTTGTCGTTTATAGATGTACACTTTTGGAGATTTCTGTGCTGCAGATAAAATTGTCTCTTTTTTTTTTGAACCTAGATAAAATTGTCTCTTGTGAGATGTGTGCTACAGTTTAAGTTGTCTATTAGCGAAGGGTCAAATTTTGAAACAGTTAATTGTTATTGAAATCTTCTAAAGAATATTACGATGACTAATAGTCGGTAAAAAAACTAAAAGGGAAATGTAACTAAACGAAATGTGCTTGGATGAATAATGTGATACTAATAAAACTAAGATAATGTAAATAAACCAATTTTCAAAATTTCCCTAGGCTCTAGTCGGACGGTGAGGTGGGTCTAGCGCCTAGCAAAAAAATTAGGGATTAGTTTTTGACATTTATCATGTTTTTTTTTAACATGTTAATCTATTATAATTTATAATTTTGATATAATATTGCGTTCAAGATTGCATCAAACACTGGAAACAAATATTATGTCCAATACATTATGATTTTAATTAAAAATATGAACATAAGTTGGATTAATCAAATTTTAAATCCAACTATTTAAAAAAAAAGTTAAAACAAAAAATGGCTAGGCGACCACCTACACGAGAATTAATCGGTGTAGACGAAAATTAATCGGACATCCGATTTATTATCCAATTACCCATAAATCGAGGCAGTTCCACATATTTTTTGAACAGGGAAATAAACAACTCAAAATTTGAGATTAATTGGTTTGACCGTGGTCCGGACTTGGGACATGTTCGGTTCATTAAAGTTCAAGATTCTTGTCTCTTACATTGATTTCTTCGGTATATAGTATATGATTTTACGGTTTTTAAAAGTTATATAGAATAATCACACTTTAAGGTATTCTATTATCGTCAGTTTTTGTGGATAAGTGAGACGAAAGAAGAACATTACATATACTCCAAAATTAATCTGAAACTTGATATAAAAAAAACTGATTAGAAATTGTGTCACTGGAATCATGAGTCATGGTCTCTAGTAATTTGTAAGATTTGTCGTACATGTTTGGACAGAATGGGATGGTCCCTAATAATCTGACAACACATACAAATAAATTCAGATGGTCCTTAATCCTTGAATGTAATTAACCATATTCTACGAATACCAGTGCTATGAGTTATCGGAATTTATAAGCTATGGGATATATGACCATTTTTGAAGTAATATTAATATTTTTCAGCCAAATTTTCTCCAAATAATGTAAAAGAAATGACTAATATATATGCATTGTGGTAGTAGGAAAAACTAAAAAGAAAAAGAAGAAGAAAAAAAAAACTATTTCCCGCTAAATCAAAGTAGAAGCTACAATATATATTCGTGTTAACTCTCTAAATCAAAGACGAAAACACAAGTAGTAGTTGATAAAACGTAATTAACAGTGACGCGAATCATCTCTCTATCGTTGTCAAAAACATAGCCTTAAACCTCATTTAAATCTCTCTCTAGCTTTCTCTCAACAAAACTGAAAACCAAAAGCAAGTGTTTCTCTTTGGCGATTTTAAAACCCTAGCATTTTGATGAGTTACTAGTGTTCTCTTCGTTTTACATTTTTTTTTGCTTTCTTCTTTGTGCCGATCTTCGTAATTGTGTTATGTAAGGATGGGTTTTATGTGTCTATGGGTATTGTAGTTGATTTTGCTGGTGTGTTGGAACTTAGAACTTTAGCATTTGGTTAAATTGGGAAATCGGGAAATTCGGGATTGTGGTGAGGAGCGAGGATTGAGATCGGGAGAATGGAGGAAAGAGGATTTATATCACCTTCATTGGCCGTATCGGCGTCGTATCGGGAAGGAGGAGGAGGAAGCAAGGGCTTGTCGCGACGGAGGTCGATGAAGCCGAGCTTTGACGCGGATAACGAGTTTATAACCCTACTCCATGGCTCGGATCCCGTAAGAATCGAGTTAAATCGGCTGGAGAACGAAGTCAGAGGTACGGGATTGCGTTTTGTTGACGATTCACCTGTGAATTTTTGAAATTGGTTTGGATTAGCAGTCTAGTCAGGCTTTGTTCCAGCAACGTGCATGCTTGTCGTTCTTGTTTTAAAACATTGACTTGGTGTGTAGATAAGGATCGAGAATTATCTGAAGCCCAAGCTGAAATCAAAGCTATGAGGTTGTCTGAACGGCAAAGAGAGAAGGCTGTTGAAGAGGTTAAGCCCTTACTTAAGCTTCCATTACATGAAAGCTCCCAATATTTTTAAATGTTTTTTAGAATTGCAAAGTATTTACTTTCTTTCCTATTGAACTTGAGTGGCATTATGATATTCCTATTTATAGAAGATGGAGTAGTAATTTGGAATAAGTTTCTCTGGTTAATCATCTATATTGCTTGTCTGTGAGTTTGGTTTGGCTAGTGCACGGCCGTCTTACTGACCTCTATGCTGTCTAATTTGAGTGCTGAAGCTCACCGAAGAGTTGGGAAAGCTGGCGGCAAAGCTCAAACTCAGTGAAAACCTTCTTGAGAGTAAAGTATGCTTGTGATATCTCTTCGTTTCTTTGATTCCTTTTGCTCTTGATTCTATATTTAACGATGTCATATGTTGTCACAGAACCTTGAAATCAAGAAAATAAATGAAGAAAAGAAGGCTTCCATGGCAGCTCAGTTTGCAGCAGAAGCCTCTCTTCGTAGGGTGCATGCTGCTCAAAAGGATGATGACATGCCTCCAATTGAAGCTATTCTTGCCCCTTTGGAGGCTGAACTGAAGCTTGCGAGACAAGAAGTATTTTCCTTTCAGTAAGTTCTGGGACATTTTAACTGCATTCTCATCTGATTTTGCATTATTTGATTGGTAGATTGCTAAACTTCAAGACGACAACAAATCACTTGACCGCCTTACCAAATCAAAGGAAGCAGCTTTGCTTGAAGCTGAAAGGACAGTTCAGTCTGCACTGGCAAAGGCTTCAATGGTTGATGATCTCCAGAATAAGAACCAAGAATTGATGAAACAAATAGAAATTTGTCAGGTATGTCTATCCTTTTTTTATTGACTGAAACATCTAATTAGAGAACCTATTCCCTTGTTAACAACAGCGTGGCCTTATTTGCCTATACATTGGTTAAATTAGGAAGAGAATAAAATTATAGACAAGATGCACAGACAGAAGGTTGCAGAAGTTGAAAAGCTTATGCAGAGTGTGCGGGAGTTAGAAGAAGCTGTTCTTGCTGGTGGTGCAGCCGCAAATGCAGTGAGAGATTACCAGAGGAAATTTCAAGAAATGAATGTAATAATTCATACGCTTCTATAGCGCCATAGTAACTGCTTTCCTTCTTATTCTGGTTTCGTAATTGTGCGTTTGGTCTTTTCCATAGGAAGAGAGAAAAATTCTTGAACGGGAATTGGCCCGTGCTAAGGTTAATGCAAACAGAGTTGCCACTGTAGTAGCAAACGAATGGAAAGATTCTAATGACCAAGTGATGCCTGTAAGGCAGTGGCTCGAAGAACGGAGATTCCTGCAGGTCTTGTTTTTTTTTTCCTAACTTCCCTTCCTATTTCGAGTTGTGATTCATATTTATGGTGGTTAACTAAAACTATTGCCATCTCCTATTTCTGTTTGGACAGGGAGAAATGCAGCAACTACGTGACAAACTTGCCATAGCTGACCGAGCTGCGAAATCTGAAGCTCAGCTGAAGGTAGAATCATAGCTAGGGCACATCTCTAGTTTTCTTTTTTCTTATAGTTTTCTTAGTTTGGAATTGCTGATTTTACCTTTTTTAGGAGAAATTTATACTACGGCTTAGAGTGTTAGAAGAGAGTTTAAAGAGGCCTACAAGCAGCAGCAACAGAGGCACACCTGGTGGTAGAAGTTCAAGCAACGGGCCTGCTCGAAGACAATCCCTTGGTGGAGCCGAAACGAGTCCAAAATTTACATCAAATGGCTCTTTGACCAAGAGAATGCCAAGTTCTCAGTCGAGATCATTGACTGCTAGTGCGAGCACTATATTAAAGCATGCGAAAGGAACATCTATATCATTTGATGGGGGAACCAGATCGTTGGATAGAAACAAGGTGCTAATAAATAGACCGGGATTGAATTTTCCTTTGAACCACCAGTCTTCTGAAGGAACTGGCGGAGGAGAGTCGCCTAGCCCAATAAAAGGGGAAGAATCAGATGACAAGTCAACAAACAATGATAGCGTCCCAGGTGTCCTATACGATTTGCTGCAGAAAGAGGTCATAACATTAAGAAAAGCTGCTCATGAGAAAGATCAAAGCCTAAGAGACAAGGACGAAGCTATTGAGGTTGCTTAGTTTGGCCTTATCCTGTTCTTTGCAGCCTTTAAACGAAGTGTTCTACAATAAAGTCTAAATATTTGGTTTGTGTGTGTGTTTTAGATGTTGGCCAAGAAGGTTGAGACATTAACAAAGGCGATGGAAGTTGAGGCAAAGAAGATGCGAAGAGAAGTAGCTGTAATGGGGAAAGAAGTTGCTGCCATGCGCGTGGATAAACGACAACAAGATAGTAAATCCAGACGTCTCTCCTCTACCTCTAAAGGATCTTCAAACACTGCTCAAATGCTCTCTGGAAGGTATCATATCATATACTATGAGCATTATACATCTAACAAATATGTCATTTTGTTTAAGCGTTATGATTATCTTTCGCAGAGTGTCTGGACGAATTGGGATGACGAGGAGCACACAATGACAAGCTGATTCCCCAAGCAGTTCGATCAATAACCGGTTGATTTCAGTCCTTGTGCCAAATTGATGAACCATCACTAGGAAGAGGGATTGCATTTGAAAGCTGAGCATGTAAAGGAAAAAAACAGATTCGGTTCGGTGTAAAAAGAAAAATTGACTTTACTTGGCTAATATATTACGCGGTGGTTTTCTTATTTTGTTGTGTTATGTATAGGAGAGGTAGGCTTTTGTTTTATGTAACGTTTTAAGCTTTTTACTTTTTAGTACTACCTCCGTTTTTAATTATTAGATGTTTTCAATTTTTTTTATGTGTAGTTATTGTTCTTTTTCTCAATTTATCTTTATGATATTTATTTGAGTATTAAGTAACATTAAATAAAAACAAAGTTAAAATGGTCATTATTAAAAGTTTTTTAATATGTGTGAAAAATCTAAAACATCTAACAATGAAAAACAGAGGGAGTATGTGATTGTTTTATCTCTATCTCCCTCCCCTTAGGCCTTAGCTAATGTTCTTGTTAACTTTACCTTGTTTTACTCATTTTTCTATCGCATATTTGGTGGCCTAATTTTTTTCCTTATAAAGGATCTGATCAAATCAAACAAAAAAAAGGAACAACCAAATCTGAAAAAAGTTAAACGAACATAACCACATGAATTGAACCGGCTTTATATCATTGACCGGTACGCGTATCGCGACGTGGGATTTGATATATTTTCACTTTTGGCCCAAAAGTATTCTATATTTGAATGAGTAGGCCTACTTTTTTGTTTTGAAATTGTTTTCCATTACCGTTCTCGTTCTCTGCTCCATTGGTTCTTTCCTCTTTTTCCCAGATTCATCAATTCCCTACACCATTTTTTTAGTTTTCGTTGGATCTAGATCTGAGCATCGGTGAGAGATTTTCCGGATCTTTGATCCGTTCCAGGAAAAATGGCGACGATGGAAAGTTTGATAGGTCTGATTAACAAAATCCAGAGGGCTTGCACTGTCCTCGGAGATCATGGCGGTGAAGGAATGTCGCTTTGGGAAGCTCTCCCAACCGTCGCTGTCGTTGGTGGCCAGGTTTGATCTCTCTCTATGAACATACAGATTTGAATTTTATAGATCCGATCTCACTCCTCGCCTCTTTAAATCACTGTAATGTCTACGTTTCTGATTTAATTTGGTGTTGATTTATTGGATCAGAGTTCCGGAAAATCTTCAGTGCTAGAAAGTGTTGTGGGCAGGGATTTTCTGCCTCGTGGATCTGGTAAATTTATCTCTCGTTATGCGATTTTGTCTGGTGTTCGATGCTTGAAATTAGGTGTCAGATAGGTTTCGGAAGTTTTCGTTCTCTTAGCGAAAACTATCTAATCTCGGAGCATGACATACAGATTTTGACTACGTCGAAGAACCTACACAATTAGCTCCCTGTTTCATTTGATGCTGATTCTCCTAAACCTTTTTCAGTTTGTGTGCTGATTGATCATATATTGTTCTTCTCTTATATCGACTTGAAGTGCCCATCTAATTTGGTACCATTTGATTAATCAGGTATCGTTACAAGGAGGCCATTGGTGTTGCAGCTTCATAAGACCGAAGAAGGGACAACCGAGTATGCCGAGTTTCTTCATGCTCCTAAGAAGAGGATTGCTGATTTTGGTAGGTTAACTGAATATTTCATGGGGCATTCCAATTGTCAGTGAATATTCGCTCCTTTTCTATATGAAGCTAATTGCTGAAAATGATGAGATCCATAAACAGAAAGGCAGGTTGGGCTAATAAGTGTTCTTCTCTTTCCAGCTGCTGTGCGAAAGGAAATCGAGGATGAAACTGATCGTATTACTGGGAAGTCGAAACAAATCTCAAACATTCCAATTCAGCTGAGCATATATTCTCCAAATGGTTTGTGCTTAGGACCACATTTCACGTAATGCATACATACCTATTGTAGATAATGTAGTGCATATAGAAAACCAACACAGTAAATTTCTTATATTGTTGATACCAGCAGTAATGAGTTAAAAGTAGTTGGATTAGATTTTTAACATTCCAAATTTTGCTACGCCTCTTTCATGTGACTTTGATTTCTCATTTTATGAGGATGCTTTTCTATGCAGTTGTTAATCTGACGCTTATAGATCTTCCGGGTTTGACAAAGGTTGCTGTAGGTAAGAGATCTTTGATATGTCATATCCTTGGTTCTTGTATCTAGTAGCTTTTGCTAAGACTGTTCACTTACATGAATGTTACTCTTGTAGATGGTCAGCCGGATAGTATCGTCCAAGACATTGAAAATATGGTCCGTTCTTATGTTGAAAAGGTCAGTTTTGCTCTAAGCTATTGATGAGAAGGTTTCAATAATCTTGTCATTTATTCCAACCAAGTTGAACTGAACCATGCATTTGATCATCCTCACACACTATGATATGTTTTTGGAAAATCCATCAGATATGAAAGTGATTAGGAAGGATCAAACTTTTTCCCTATCATGTTTACTCTGGAAGCTTATCCAGTGAGCTGTTTTATTGCAGCCAAATTGCATCATATTGGCTATTTCTCCAGCTAATCAAGATATTGCTACATCAGACGCAATAAAACTTGCTAGAGAAGTTGATCCTACAGGTACTATCTAGATGTAGTATCCTAGTAACTAGTAAGTAGTAACTTTTCACTCTCCACAACATTTTTCTAAAATTTTATAGTATATTATCTGTAGGTGAAAGGACTTTTGGAGTGGCAACCAAGCTTGATATCATGGATAAAGGAACAGATTGTCTAGATGTAAGGATCTTTCTTTACTCCTGCAGCTTGGGGTCTCAACTAAATCAATTACTGGTTTAATTACTTTGACACCTCCATTCGGTATTTGATGCAGGTTCTCGAGGGAAGGTCATACCGTTTGCAACATCCCTGGGTCGGAATTGTGAACCGTTCACAGGCCGATATCAATAAGAGGGTCGATATGATTGCTGCGCGTAGGAAGGAGCGTGAATATTTTGAGACAAGCCCTGAATACGGGCACTTAGCCAGTAGGATGGGATCAGAATATCTAGCAAAACTCTTGTCTCAGGTACCCTTATGATTTACTCACTCGGATTTCACCGAAATCAAAGCTTTAATGCATAGTGTTGAAATGCATAGTGTTGACTTTCGTCCAACTTTTTCTTTTCCTCTCTATCAGCACTTGGAGACTGTTATCAGGCAGAAAATCCCCAGTATTGTTGCTTTGATCAACAAAAGCATCGATGAGATAAATGCAGAGCTGGATAGGATTGGGAGACCTATTGCCGTAGATTCAGGGGTAAGATCTTAAACCATTATGTAATCGGTATTCAGAGTTGCTTCAGAATCTGGGTGACAGTTACTCACCAAACTACTATTCCAGGCCCAACTGTACACAATTTTGGAACTCTGTCGGGCATTTGATCGTGTCTTTAAGGAGCACTTGGATGGAGGGTAAGTGATTTAGTTATTCTTCTTCTTAGTTGTATAGGTCATTTATTGTTTTTTCTGTACTATTACATTGCGAAGATCAGTTTGGAGTTTATGAATGGTTCAAAAGACAATGGCCTTTCAAGAGTAATATGCTGCCCTAAAATGATTCAGTCTGTACTTGTTTAACTTTTGCTCAGTTTTTAGACTAAGGATGTGCACTTTTAGTAAAGTTCCTGCAATGATGACCTTTTCATAGATGTTCACCAAAAATGTTTTACATCATTTCTCAACGTAAGTCTGGAAAAGTCGGGTTTCTCACGATTATCATGTTGTTTGTATCAGACGACCTGGTGGAGACCGGATTTATGGAGTTTTCGACCATCAATTACCAGCAGCCTTAAAGAAACTTCCCTTTGATCGACACCTCTCTACCAAAAATGTTCAGAAGGTTGTTTCAGAAGCAGATGGTTATCAGCCACATCTTATTGCTCCTGAACAAGGATACAGAAGGCTCATTGATGGATCCATTAGCTATTTCAAAGGACCAGCTGAAGCCACTGTCGATGCAGTATGCTTCCAAATCTTTATTAGATTCATATTATTCATGAGACTTCTTAATTTCCAATAGATTTACTATATTTTTTGCTCCTGTTTGATATCTTCTAGGTGCATTTTGTATTGAAAGAGCTGGTCAGAAAGTCTATTTCAGAAACAGAGGTGAGAAGAGGCCTTCTGTTGTGAGAACTCCTCCTAGCTCTTTACGCTCTGTTTCAATCCTAAATTGCCATTTGTCTTTCTTTTTTTTTATCAGGAGCTGAAGCGATTCCCGACTCTAGCAAGCGATATAGCAGCTGCTGCAAATGAAGCTCTTGAAAGATTCAGAGACGAAAGCAGGAAAACGGTTCTTCGTCTGGTGGACATGGAATCCAGCTACCTGACGGTTGATTTCTTCAGGAAACTGCACCTTGAACCTGAGAAAGAGAAACCAAACCCAAGAAATGCCCCACAACCAAACTCAGACCTCTACTCCGACAATCACTTCAGAAAGATCGGTACGTGTCTCTGGCTTCCCTCACTATGAATGAAACATATTGTGTTGACTATGAATTAATTACTCAGGATCCAACGTGAGTGCATATATAAACATGGTCTGTGACACATTGAGAAACTCTCTTCCCAAAGCTGTTGTTTACTGCCAAGTTAGAGAAGCTAAGAGATCGCTCCTCAACTTCTTCTACGCTCAAGTCGGCAGGAAAGAGGTAAACATTATTATTACCCTTTTTTATTTTGTTTGATTATTATGCCCAAAATTGTATCAATTTAAAGTGTGAAGAACACTTTCTAATGATCAATAAATAAATAAATAAAATGGTGCAGAAGGAGAAGCTGGGGGCGATGTTGGACGAAGACCCACAGCTAATGGAACGAAGAGGAACCTTAGCCAAACGGCTCGAGCTTTACAAACAAGCTAGAGACGACATCGATGCAGTGGCTTGGAAGTAAGGTGTGATCAAGGGGTTTCCTACGAAATATTCTTTATATTTTAAATTTCTTTGCTCGTGTGGGCACTTCATTATAATAGATATGTTGGGAGTTGTTACTTCCAATCCATTGCTTCACACATACATACACACGATAACTCATGTTTTCTTCGGTCACTAATTTCTGTTTCCCACTTTTTGGTGTGTATCTTCGATTCTTGAATACTTTTTTTAGAACGGTCGAGTGATATTTGAAAGTCGCACTCTTACGTTAAGACAAAAGGACGGAACAATGAATGTTAAGATATGGAAGAATCTGAGCTGCGGTTTGTATTCTTTGCCACGACTGTGTCACTATTCGGATCCAGTTAGAGATGTCAGACGGACCAGCCCGTGTCCAAGTGGGCCAACCTGTTGCGGTTTCATTTTTTTTCCAGACTGCGCGGGCGGCCCACCGTGGGTTGCGGTTTGAAAATACGTGTCCAAGCCCGCCCTGCATATTTTAATGGGTTAGCGGGTCAGCCCGCGGGTTGTAACCAAAACATGTTTTAATAGTTTTTAACCAAAACATGTTTGTATCAAAAACATGTTTCAATCGTTTTTAGAGAAAAAGTTATTGAAACCAAACCTGATTTGATGAGATGTGCACATAATATCGACCTAAGAGTGTAGAAATCGAACCTATAATCATGCTATGTACAATTTTCATGTAAAAGGAGAGGAAGCAATAACGTGAAGAATCAAACCTGTTTCATCATGTCTCATAAAAACATGTGCCAATTATAATATAAAAAGAGACAAAAAAAGAGAAAGGAGACAAAGTAGTGAACAAAAGCAACAAAACGTGAAACTCAAACCAAGAAGAACACTCTCACAACGTACTGAAATCCGAAACCAAGCTGATATCAAACAGAAACTCTAAAAGAAACACTACACGAAAACAGCAGAAGAACAAGGCCAAAACAGATTCCTTCAATTTCTTCTAGAAATCACATCATAATAACAATGTAAATCAATCACATATATAAAAAAATTTCAAAAAATCAAACTAGAGCAAAAGCAAACAAATATCATCCTCACTATCTCCTAAATGGGTGGTGAGTAATATGGTGAATTTTCTCCACCTACAGAGCACATATACAAAAGGACGATGAAACTAAGGAATACTAAAGGTGAATTTTCTCCATTCCACCAGTAAGGAAAAGGTAAGTGCCCTAGAATGTAAATATTTGTGCATTATGACCACAATAGAGACACAAATGACACCAACGATTCCAGACCCTCAACTCCTACAAGTAATTGTCGAGAAACCCACCTTCCATATATGTGCTGAGATTTCATACAGAAATCAAACGAAATCCAACTTTTCACCTCAAAAATTGAAGTTGAGAAATCCCTGTTTAAAGAAGATGAAACATTAAATCTACCAAGTTCAGCTTGAACAAAGAGAGATGTTCAATGAACAAAAAAAATCTGAATAAGTTAAAGCAACAAAAGGTAAAAGGTAGATGATGGAACATAAAGAAACTCTTACCACACTATCACCAATAATAGTCAATGATCGTGAAAACTCTCAAACTATCACCAAAGAGTTGATGAATGTACAGTTATTAAAATCACACGCTAAAATTCTTTCCAACTTTTTCTTGATACCATTTTGTCATTTGGTAAACGGTAAATTATCGTTGCAGTGATCTAGCATCAGAAGGAAAACGAAACTCACTCGCAGATCAAAACTGAGTACTGATTCATGAATGCAAATCGCAAAACACTGTGACACAATCGAAGAAACTTTTTTCGGAATCTCCTTTGGAATCGCATATAGACAGCAATAGAAGACATAATCGAAGAACTCTTCTTCGAAATCTCCTTCGAAGTGCATTTCAATGGTTGAAATTCAACCCAGGCGAAGAACGGAAGAAATTTTCTTACTTTGCGGTTTAGACCGCGGAACCCGGAAACCCGTGACGGGTCGACCCGCCAAACCCGCAAACCGCTACGGGCCTGGACCGCGAGACCCGCCGATTCATGGACATGTAAAATTGTGTCCAGGCCCGCCCCGTCGCGGATCTACTTGGGCCTGGCCCGCGGGTTAAGGCCCGTATTGACATCTCTAGATCCAGTTCAAGTTGTAGCTAAAAATTAATAAAAGAAAGCCATTTTTTCCTTGGAAAAAAACCAATTTATATTTTTCATTAAGAAAGAATTAACAATTTTAATTAATCACAAGGAGTTTTCTTTCGTTACGCCAAAAATAAATTTCCATTTCTTCAATAAGAACGAGGAACGAGCAATTATACCCGTTTACAGAAACCATATAGAAATTTATCCATTTAAAGATTGATGATTTTGCTCAGTGGGATAGGCTCAATCAGTAGTTCAAGTTTCCTCCGTTTAAATAAATAAAAGATTCATGCTTTTTTTTTTTAAAAAAGAACCCTATGAAGATTATCTTGTTTGTAATTTAAAATTGTAGATAGTGCAATTGTGTTTGCCTTTAAATTCTATAAAAAGGTATACTAGTAAATACCTAAACCAGCTGCAACGGATCTCATCCTTGTCTTTGAAGCAATGATTTAAGTTGTTTAGCTAAGGAGCTTGTTTCACATGGTTTATTTGAAAGTAGGTTAAAAGACATGTGAAAGTATTTTAAGTAATCCTTAAGATTCGGGATTTAGTAGTAACTAGTAAAGTCATGGAATCATCACAACTGTATTTATTGTGTTTAATAAACCATCAAAGTCAAAGTAGTGAAAATAAAAGTCAAAGAGAGAGAGACCTTTAACTTCCAGCTGTCCATTGTGCTGCGAATTGGGGAAAGGTTTCTATCCGGTTACGTAGAGACACAAGTACCTAATCCTTTGTCTGTTTCTGGTCTTTGTCTTCCTGTGGCTTCTGCGTCTCTGTCAACATCACACACACTATCAAAGCTCTTTACTTTTTTCAACGGACTTTTTCCGGGTGTGTGAACGGACCACAAAAGGCTCTCTCGCTCTTTATTATCTGTGCGCAAGCTTTTTGAGTTCTGAGGATCTGAGAGCCAAATATCATGGACGAAAGTCAAGAACTTGCGTTGACCCAGTTAAGAAAATCAGTTGAGAAACTCTCTTCTTTCACAGAGGTAATCAAATCCGACGCTTTAATTTCATTACAAAGTTGTATCATAATTGTGGCTGTTTGGTTTCTCTCCTACATGCGCTTCACTGTCAATGTCTCGTTAGAAGTTGAGAAAAATCTAACATTTGATTTGATTGGGTTTTCTGGTCTACACTGTTAAAACTCTTTCTCATTCTCGTCATAATGGTTTCCATTGTAAATGAGTCGTCTGATTAGGTTTGAGCCTCCCATCGAAAACCCCAACGGTAAAGAGTGTCTAGTAAAAGCATTCAAAAACAACTTCTTGGTGTTCTTTTGGTCATTCTAATCCAGATCAGAAAACCTGATCCATGGGTTGTTTTTCTCTTCTCTGATTTTGCTGTTTTCTCTGAAGGGATATGAGAAACAGACGTTGATGAGGTTCCTCGTGGCAAGATCAATGGACCCAGACAAGGCAGCAAAAATGTTTGTAGATTGGCAAAAGTGGAGAGCCTCCACGGTTGCTCCAACTGGGATCCCAGACTCAGAAGTGAAGGGTGAATTGGAATTCAGAAAGATTTGTCTTCAGGGTCCAACCAAATCCGGACACTCTTTGGTGCTTGTCATATCCTCTAAGCATTTTCCTTCTAAGGATCCGGTTAACTTCAAGAGTAATCACCTCTTACTATGTTTAAGACTTTGACTTTCATTGAATGTAAACTGTTCATTTAGTAGATAAGTATTGTGTTTGAGAACCCCACGTTAGCTTCTATGTTCTCTTGCTATTGAGTAGTTTCAGTTGAATCCCATTGATCTAGTTGACTACAGATGCAGGAAGTTTAAAGTTTTTGAGTCCATATTATGTGTTTTCTTTGACTTGATTCTTGAGAATAGTATCTATGGATATGGACTAATCTTTCATGTGTTTGGTGTTGCAGAGTTCGTTGTTTATGTGCTAGACAAAACAATTGCAAGGTGTTTACACGTTACTGAAACCAAAACACTTTGACACGCAGACCTTCCGGTTTATCAATTATATTACAAGCTTTTTTGGTTCACATGTTTCAGTGGCATCAAAGGCAAAGAAGTAGGAGATGAGAAGTTGGTAGCTGTTATTGATCTGGCAAACATCACATACAAGAACCTTGACGCTCGTGGATTGATCACCTGCTTTCAGTTCTTACAAGTAAGCATTTCCTCTCTTTCTGAAACAATGTAAATCACACACAAAAAAAGCCACTGCTTCTAAGTTTTTTAAATCTTCTCCAGTCATACTACCCGGAACGCCTTGCAAAATGCTACATCTTACATATGCCGGGATTCTTCGTGTCAGTTTGGAGATTCGTCTGCCGTTTTCTAGAGAAAGCAACTCAGGAAAAGGTTTGATCTTTAATCATCTCTTGATGTATCTATCTCCACAGGTTCTTAAGCAAATCTGAAGCCACATTACTTTTTTTTTCCCTGGTTGTATAGATTGTGATAGTAACAGACGGAGAAGAAGAGAGAAAATTTGAGGAGGAGGTCGGATTAGAGGCTTTACCGGAAGAGTACGGGGGCCGAGCTAAGCTCACACTAATCCAAGATGTCACTCTCCCTCAGACTGCTCCAGGAATGTTACCAACAAACAATAATGTTTAATTCTTAATTCTTGGAAGCATTTAACCCTTAAAACCCTAAACCCTGCTTTAATCCATATTATCTATTCCCCTACTGTTTACTCTGTAACGAATCTAATGATTAGAACAAAACTTTCGTTAGAACTTTTCAACAACTTTAATTTCCAAAAGAAGTAATGAAACACATGAGAAAGTCGTGTGAATATACTCAATCTGGTGAAATAATCGTTTTTGCTGATGTCAAAAAAAAAAAAAAAACAAATCGCTTTTGCTTACTAGTTTCAAACATCCGGCTGTTTATAAGTTTTCGATAAAAAACGCATGTTGTTCTACTTTCTCAAATTAAAAAAGCCTGCTGTTTTGGGTTTTAAAGATGCATCCAAAATCCCAAACTTTTGTCTATACAGCCGCCTCCTAAACCCCTCTCTCTCTCTCACTTCTTCTTCTTCCTCTTCCTCGTCACGACGGCGACAATGGCGACGCTCACTCATCAGAGTCCACAGACCCATTTCCTCTCTAGGCTTCCTCTCAGGGCTAAACCCAGAGCCTTCTCCGCAAGGGTCAAAATGTCTCTCCAGGAATCCGCGCCTTCTCTCGCCGTCGTTGGCGTTACCGGCGCCGTCGGACAAGAATTCCTCTCCGTGTTAGCCGATCGAGATTTTCCATACAGCTCCGTCAAGATGCTGGCATCGAAACGCTCCGCAGGGAAACGCGTTGCCTTCGACGGCCGTGAATACACGGTGGAGGAGCTCACGGCGGAGAGCTTCGACGGCGTCGACATCGCTTTGTTCAGTGCCGGCGGATCCATAAGCAAGGAGTTTGGTCCTCTCGCGGCGGAGAAAGGAACCATCGTCGTTGACAATAGCTCGGCTTTTCGAATGGTTGAGGGCGTTCCGCTTGTGATTCCGGAAGTGAATCCTGAGGCAATGAAAGGGATTAAAGTCGGAATGGGGAAAGGTGCATTGATTGCGAATCCTAATTGCTCCACCATTATCTGCTTGATGGCTGTAACTCCTCTTCATCATCACGCCAAGGTTCGATTTTTCTTCTGAAATCTCGGTCCCGATTCTGAGGGTAGTTTAGAGAATCAGTGGAACCATGAGAAATTGGTGTTTTCTGCAGACTTTTGCAATGCCAAAATCTGCATCTTGTGCTCTGAATAACGTTCTATTGGTTTCAACAGGTGAAGAGAATGGTGGTTAGTACATATCAAGCAGCTAGTGGTGCAGGTGCTGCAGCCATGGAAGAGCTTGTGCAGCAGACTCGCGAGGTTTGGTTTCTATTTATGCCTTCCCTTGACTTTACTCTGACGATTAACGATTGTGCTGAGTAGTGGTTCTGCTGCTTCTTTTGGATTGGTGTTTCTTTAGGTTTTAGCGGGTAGACCTCCGACTTGTAACATCTTCAGGCAGCAGGTGATTGCTCAATTTGGTTATTGTTTATCATTGAACGTGCTGATTCCGAATCCCTTTAGTGTAATTTGATGGTTTTTTATATTGTCTGCAGTATGCATTCAACTTGTTTTCGCATAATGCTCCAATTACTGACAACGGTTACAACGAAGAGGAAATGAAACTTGTGAAAGAGACAAGGAAGATCTGGGTGAGTTGTTACTTAAGAGCTATTTTGTGTTCTTTTCACTGTCTTTTTTTTATTGTGTTAAGAGGCGCTCGCCACTTTTTTTTTGCTCTTCCCAGAATGACACAGAAGTTAAAGTAACAGCGACGTGTATACGTGTTCCTGTTATGCGTGCTCATGCAGAGAGTGTGAATCTCCAGTTTGAGAATCCCCTTGATGAGGTAATAATACACATCGAACTTGTATACTAGTTCTTGAATCATTGGTGTTCTTGTTTACTAGTTCTTGAATCATTGGGCGTTCTAAGTTAATGGTTAATGTTTAATGTAATTCTGTTGTTTTCTGAGGAAACAAACCTATAGATAATACCCGGGCTAAATGTATAGAAGATTCATCTACCAGACGAAAAATAGGCTTAATTAGCTGTTGAGGCAGTTGAACGTTTGGAACTTATCTAGACTTGCTAAGTTAACCCCTGAGGCTGCTTAGCTTAATTATCAATACTGTAATCTATCCTCGTCTTCAAGTTTTAACGGGTTTTCTAACTGTATTTTTACAGAACACAGCAAGGGAGCTCTTGAAGAAAGCACCTGGAGTTTATATTATAGACGACCGCTCTTCTAACACCTTCCCTACTCCACTTGATGTCTCTAACAAAGACGATGTCGCGGTTGGTAGGATCAGGCGAGACGTGTCTCAAGATGGCAATTTCGGGTAAGTAAAGTTTCAGTCTCTCTATTGAATTTGAACCTAATGAGTTTTTTCCATTTGGTTAAAGGCTATAACTTTGTGAATTCAGGCTAGACATATTCGTCTGCGGCGATCAAATACGCAAAGGAGCTGCTCTAAACGCTGTTCAGATCGCTGAGATGCTTCTCTGAATTCGAATCCCTCACTTGGCTTCTTCTGATTCTTGGCTAGAGAGATCACTGTATTATCAGATTTGAGCCAAGAAGTTGTCTCATTTTTGTTTTGTGGGTTTCTTCTGTTTCCCTAATTGACCAATTTTGTTACGTCTCTCATTCATGAAGTTGTCTCAGAAACGTGAATACATCCCCACCCTTGAACCTTGCCAATTTCCGGTTCGAACCATTACCGGCTTGGTTAATGGAAGATGCAATTTGTCTTCAGATTGCTTTAAAATAGGAATGGTCACAGACGATCATACCATGAGAACCTGGCCCCACGATTATTTTTACGCACTCACAATTGGGTCCCACATTGTCCTTCCTTTTCGCTTTGATGATAGTTAGAAGTATGATTGCGAATATTTATTTGAGATTTTTTTTTTTTTTTTTGTCATCTAGATTTTTATTTGAAATTTTCTGTGTGCCTAAATATTCTTTAATTGTTTTTTGATTCCTTTTTTCGTAAAGCTTCTTTAATTGTTATCAAATCATAATAACTCCTTCGCTACTAAGGTTGGTATTTTCTTCGTTATGCCCTACCATAAAGATTAAGTAAACGAATATATTGTATATCTTCTTTTTTTGTGGGTCCTTAAATGTTAAATCTTTCGTTCAATAAATCTCAGTTTCAGTTATCCTTTGGAAATACCTCCTTTTTTCATTAACCTTTTTTGAATAATTCCTCGTAATTCGGCTCTTTTAGCATTATGCAAAAAGGACTCCTTAATCGTAAATACATCGGCGAGAGCTCTCCACCGTCCAATTAAATTATGTAGCAGTGACGTCAGCGATCGGACGTAACCAGGACAGTATATAAGTGCTACGCGAAGCAGACGATTAAGGCTCAGCCAATGGGACCCTTGAAGACGAAAAGAGAAGACGGTCTTTGGTCCAGTCAGTGTATATAATAATAATATCGAGAATCCGAAGCAATCAGTCATCATCTACTTTACTCTGCGATTATATCGGACTTCGGTGATCGGAGATCATTCATCGCCATCGTTTTTTTCGTGATCCACTACAGAAAGTCGCTGCCTTATTCTGTTGTAAGTGAAGTCATCTCTCGTTGTATTTCCTTAAGCCGTCTGGTTTTTCACTTCGGTAGTTCGTGTTCATGCGTAAACGATCTTATAATCTTGAGTTACTTGCTGGGCTAGGTCGAGGAATTTATATGAGAGAATGGGGAAGACGATTCAAGTGTTTGGTTTCCCCGGTGGTGTGAGCGCAGAGGACGTTAAGAATTTTTTTGAAAGGCTCACTGGCTCAGGCACCGTTTACGCAATCAAAGTTAGGCAACCAAAGAGAGGTGGACCAAGAGTCTATGCCATTGTTCAATTCACATATGAGAGACATGGAGGCGGATCATCACGCTTGCCGGGGAACGTCTCGATTACGGGAGATCTTATCTCAAAGCTTTTGAAGTGGAGCAAGACATTGTCCCCAAACCTAGAGCTTCATTGCACAACATCTCCGATTTGAAGATGTACTTTGGATGTCTTCTCTCACCCAAGAAGCTTTCAGTTCTCTGGAGTGCTCAGAATGTTTGTGTCTCGTTTGGAACTGGGATGCGGAAACTTCATTTCTCCATGTCTTGGTATGGTAAAGATTATCGACTCGAGTTTCCTTATGAAAACATATGGCATATCGATTTGTACTCGCCGCAAGGACAACCGTCAAAGTTTCTTGTGATTCAGGTGATTGGTGCTCCTAAAATCTTTGAGAAAGAGGATCAACCTGTTAATCTTTTGTTTGGATGCTGGATTTCTTCAGTGATGGGTCTGATGAGCAATGGATAAGAACTACAGATTTCACTTGTTCTTTTTGTATCGGTCAATCATCGGCCTTCTGTTTAGAGCTTCCCCGTCAGCTCAATGTTCCTAATTTCAGAGAGAATTTCGCCAACTACGCAGAGCACGAAGCCGGCACTTTTCTCATTGAATCCGGGTCTAGCTATTCATCAAATGCAAACAACCTCGTCCCTGTTGTTGACCCTCCTCCAGGGTTTGATTTGCCTTTCGAGATTTTGTTCAAAGTTAATGCATTGGTGCAGAACGCGTGTCTCCCCGGGCCAGCTCTTGATCTTGACTTCTATCAGCTGCTTAATCCAGAATAATTTGAGAGAGCTCTCATAGATCACTCTCTTGAAAAACTCTTTTATCTTAGGGAATGTTGCTATGAGCCTGCTCGTTGGCTCCGCGAAGAGTACAAATACTGGACCGCGAAAGGAAAGCTTCCAGAGTCTCCTATGATATCTCTGGACGATGGACTTGTTTATATGTTTCGCGTCCAAGTTACACCAACAAGAGTCTATTTCTCTGGACCAGAGGTGAATGTTTCGAATCGTGTGCTTCGACATTTCTCCAACTATATCAACAATTTCCTCCGGATATCATTTGTTGATGAAGATCTTGAAAAGGTTCGTTCCATGGATCTGTCTCCACGCTCTACTACTCAACGAAGAACCAAGCTATAGGATTTTGTCTGTTCTTCGCGATGGTATTGTCATCGGCGATAAGAAGTTTGAGTTTCTCGCCTTTTCTTCCAGCCAATTGCGGGAGAACTCTGCTTGGATGTTTGCACCAAGAGGCATGCTTACAGCAGCACATATCCGAGCTTGGATGGGTGATTTCGAGCATATACGAAACGTAGCAAAATACGCTGCAAGGCTCGGCCAATCGTTTAGCTCGTCTAGAGAGACACTTAATGTTAGGATCGATGAGATTGAAGTGATTCCGGATGTTGAGATCAGATCTTTAGAGACACGCTATGTGTTTTCCGATGGAATAGGAAAGATCTCAGCTGAGTTTGCTAGACGGGTGGCTAAGAAATGTGGCCTCACAGAGTTTGCTAGACGGGTGGCTAAGAAATGTGGTCAGTTGCCCATGACCCGCTTTGAAACCCAAACGTCGCGTTGAAATTTCCCGACGGTATTTTCCCGGTCACCGAAGATCTCTGATTAAAATACTCCGACATCTGATTCCGAAACAAGACACACACACATGTAAGCTGCTTCCAGGGAGCTTTTCCTCCGGTGGATCAAAGAACAAATCTAGCTCACGTTCCTCGAAGGTACAAATAAAGTGCTGAATTTAATTGGTTTTGACACTTTTGTTCAAGATATATGTGTGGTTACGTACCCCTTTTGATCGTTTAAGTGCATCTTTAAATGGCAGTTGCTAGTAGATGTAGGGAAGCCCTCATTACAGCAAATCCAGCAACATTTAAAAGAGGTATGTTCTGATAATGTATCAACTTCCTACGCCTACTGAGATGCCGTTAGGTCTTGAAACATTATCCTTCTCTTCGGATATTTCGTCTGTACTACTTATGCTGGAAATATAAAAATACGTGTAGAAACTTGACTTGGTGATTCTCTTATTTCAATTAATATTTTTGACACCACAGTGATCTGGTTGATGAGTTTGGGTTATTTGCTTCTTGACAGGGACAAACACTGAAAATATTACCCGAAGAGTATTACTTAGGCAAGAGGCTTGTGGAGCTAAAAGACATTGGACTAGAGTGCAAAACGAGCTAGAAAAGTACATGACCAACACATGGTTTCTCAGTCAATTGCTTACTACCCCTTTGGAATGCTTAACGAAAGCGGGAGTAACTGGTTTTATTTGCAGGTGGTGACAGACTCGGGTGCTCTTGCCTTGGAAAATGTTTTCGAGCTTATTTCTGAGGGTAAAAATTTGCCTGTCCTTGCAGAGGAAGAACTTCAGGTTAATGAGAAATGAATATTAATAAGCTTAACACATAACGTTACTGTTATCTAAGACTGTTTGTATAATGGTTGATTGATGCAGTCCTTACGAGCTCGGAGTATGTTACACTGCATTTGTCGAAAGCCATACAACTCAAGATCCATGGTTTCTTGTAGTGAATGTGGCGAATGGTATCACACCTATTGTGTTAAACTTCATTGGGGCCTAAGGCTTATGTTTGCTCCGCTTGCTGTCCAGTGGCGGAATCCACTCCAGAGATTAATCCCCCCAGGTTTGTTCCTTTACCGTCTAAACACATTGCCACAAACTTTTTTATTCACCTTTCTTGTATGTTTTAGAGCATACTCTTTTAAAGCCTCTATACCTTAGCTTCATTCAGTAGTTTAATTAACCATCAAAAGCTACTTGTCAAGTGGGTTCTGTGAGTCTTTGCAAGTTTCTCTATGAGATACTTAACACGATCACTATCACTTTTCTTCCCCATTTTTCTGAATCAATTTGTTTGATTGATATCTCTGTTAACAGAACAGCGGATCCAGAGACACCGTCACTGAACCATAGATGGACAAGAACGGTAGCGACTGATGCAGCAGTTGATGATTTACAGTGGAAAAACCGAAAACGCATCAAACGGATAGGTAAACAGAGTCCTCAGGTTCATATTCTTCCCTGGTTTTTCACTGAAGAACCAAAATAAACTCTGCAGAGTCTGAAATATAAAGCAATTTAATTTATTCAATTTTAGATAGGTTGTCTCAAGTCATTTTTTTTTCTTTTCTTTTTGTAATGTTTCCATTAGAAAATGGGGAACATAAAAGGTTTTGGACTTAAAATTTACCAGATTTTTGGTTCTGTAACTTCAATTTAATGATAATGCAAGACATTGCATAACTATGTCTTGCATTATTGGGAAGATAATTTATCTGTCTCGAAACCACTATACCTTATTTTTCATTGATAGTGGTTTCGAGACAGATAAATTATCTTCCCAATCAAATTCCCGTAGAGGAAGGTACGATTCTCTGCTTCACAGATGCAGCCTGGAAAGTTGAATCGGAAGCAGCAGGGCTTGGCTGGACCTTCGGATCTCCATCCTTGCAAATTTCTGAGCACTCTTCATCTTTGTGCAATGTTTCTTTGGCCTTAGCAGCAGAAGCTTTGGCGATGCGGGCAGCGATTCTTCATGCTTTAGCGCAGAAGTTCACTAAACTGATCATCAATTCGGATTCGCAACAGCTTATTCGAGCAATCAATTCAAGCTCTCCAATCTCTTCAATCTACGGCATTCTTTCGGATATTGCCTTGTGCTCCGTAGAATTTTTGTTTATCCGGTTTCGCTTTATTCCAAGATCGGAGAATGTAAAAGCCGATACATTAGCCAAACAGGCCCTTTGGGACCTTAATGGGCTGGAGTAATATTTATAAAAGAAGGTGTTGAACAAACAAACAAAAAAAAACTAAGAAAATGTAAAACTAAAAATCAAAAAGTTGGTATCTAAAAGTAAACAGAAAACCAAAATATATATACACTTAAAGGGGTGGCCAAAATTACCGAACCGAGCCAAAATTCTCGAACCCGGACTGAATTTTCCGAATCCGAACCTGAACCAAATAATAAAAGGTTATTTCATGCACGAATCCATCAAAGAAACCGATACATTGTGAAAGGAAAGCTCCAAGTTCAAGAGAGAATAGAATCAGTAAGTTGAACCAACACATAACAAATTGGTAATCCACAATTGGGTGAACTCTAAAATTCCTGAGGGTGTGGGACACAACACATAACAATAGTTCAAGAGAGAATAGATCCAGATTGGGACTGTAATTGATCTATCCTCAAAGGGTGAACTCTAAAATTCCTGAGGGTGTGGGACACAATCAATTGCCAAGTGTGAAGCTGGTGATTCATGTTGTTCAATTGAAGCAGTCATCACCTGCTCAATTGATTCTCTGGCCAGAATCAATGATGTTGTTTCAGTCGGCTCTTTAGCAAAAATTGATTCTTGAATCATTTGTGTCTCCAGAATCGCTTCCGGTGAAGATTGTCTCTTGACTTGGCGAAATCGAATCAACAAGCCAATCTGTGAAGACAACCCGGTTCCTTTTCTCTCGTTGAAACCAGGAGCATCTCCCTCCAAAACCAATTCCAGCTTATCTGGCTCACTGTAATGGCCAGTCTTGAAAAATATTTGAACACACGAATTTCAACTATATTCGCCAAACCTTGCCAATTTTTTTCAAGCATGCAACTCGATTTGGTTCCGCAGCACCAATCATGTCGTCCCTTGAATCAAAATTGTTTTCGAGTCTTGAAGCAACTCGTCGAATCAGAGAGAGAGAGAGATAGAGAGAGTTATCGTTTCTTTTGGAGACTCACCGAGAGACTTAGGAGAGGCTAATCGAAGTCCGGAAGGTGAAAGAAGAAAGAAATTTTCGAGCGAGGAAAAGATGAAAACCATTATAAAAAAGTAATATGATTTATCGATAAATATTAATAAAGACAAAAATATTATATCCGGTGGGATAACGGGATATTGATATCAGAACGAAGAGAAGGGAGAGATGTTATTGATCGAATGTGTGTTTACAATCGAACGAATTCGTTCGTTTATATAGAGAAAATTTTAAGTTACTGTGCGTTACATAGTGACGGTGGGCTCCACACATAATATTATTTATACAAATATTTTGCCAAACTTTTGCCTACTTTGTTAGACTTTCGTAACACTCCCCCTTGGAGACCAGTGTCACTACTGTCGTCTTGCGTTATGTCTTTGTTGTCTCGTTAAAAACCTTTCCAGGAAAACCCAATGGGAAAAACCATAGTAAGGTAAAAAGAGTACAACTACGCAAGCTCCCCCTCGAATGATCAAGATGTCATCTTATAGGTCACGTTGATGATGCATTCCAATGTTATGGACATGTTTCTTGAACATAGAGGTGGGTAGCGATTTCGTGAAGAGATCTGCTGCATTTTCACATGATTGGACATATCTCACTTCAATTTCTTTATTCTTCTCGAGTTCTTGAGTGTATGAGAAGAACTTCGGAGGGATATGTTTGGTTCTATCACTTTTGATATATCCTTCTTTTGTCTGAGCAACACATGCAGCGTTGTCTTCATATAATATAGTTGGCTCTGTATTTACGCGAATTCCACTACTTGATAGGATGTGGTGACTAATTGATCTCAGCCACACACATTCTCTACTTGCTTCATGGAGTGCGATGATTTCAGCATGATTTGAAGAAGTGGCCACAAGCGTCTGCTTTTGAGAACGCCAAGATATAGCAGTGCCTCCGATTGTGAATACATACCCTGTTTGTGATCGGGCTTTATGTGGATACGACAAATATCCTGCATCTGCAAAACCGATCATTTGAGTTTTTGAATGTTTATGATAAAACAAACCTAAATCAATAGTCCCTTGAAGATAACGAAAGATATGTTTAATCCCATTCCAATGTCTTTTTGTAGGGAACGAGCTGAATCTTGCCAAAAGGTTAACAGCAAATGATATATCAGGTCTTGTACAATTTGCTAAATACATAAGGGCTCCAATTGCACTTAGATATGGTACTTCAGGACCAAGTATCTCTTCATTTTCCTCATGCGGTCGGAATGGGTCATTCTCAACCTTAAGTGATCTAACGACCATAGGGGTACTTAGAGGAGTTGCCTTATCCATATTAAAGCGTTTTAACACCCTTTTGGTATATGTGGATTGATGCACAAATATACCATTTTAAGAATGCTCAATTTGTAAGCCAAGACAATACTTTGTCTGTCCGAGATCTTTCATCTCAAATTCTCCTTTTAAATATTCAGATGCTTTTTGTATCTCCCCTTGAGTTCCGATAATGTTTAGATCATCAACATATACCGCGATCATTACAAATCCGGATGTTGTTTTCTTGATGAAAACACATGGACATATAGGATTATTCACATATCCTTCTTTTGTTAAATGCTCACTGAGACGATTGTACCACATACGTCCAGATTGCTTTAGCCCATATAATGATCTCTGCAACTTTATTGCACATAATTCTTTGGGTTTAGATTTCAATGCTTCTGGCATTTTAAACCCATCGGGAATTCTCATATAGATATCAGTATCTAATGATCCATATAGATATGCTGTAACGACATCCATGAGACGCATCTCTAGGTTCTCGTCAGCCGCTAGACTCATTAAGAATCTAAACGTGATTGCATCCATAACAGGAGAATACGTTTCCTCGTAATCAATCCCGGGTCTTTGAGAAAAACCGTGAGCCACGAGGCGAGTTTTGTATCTCATAATTTCATTTTTCTCATTTCGTTTTCTAACGAAAACCCATTTGTATCCAACTGGTCTCACATCTTTAGGTGTGAGTATAATATGCCCGAATACATCTCGTTTATTAAGAGAATCAAGTTCGACTTGTATAGCATCTTTCCATTTTAACCAGTCTTGCCTCGTTTGGCATTCATATACAGACCTTGGTTCTGGATCTTCGTTTTCATCGTCTATTTCTTTAGACACTAAGTATGAGAAAACGTCATCAACATCATCCATTTCATTTCGATTCCATATCTTTCCATTATGGATGTAGTTGATGGAAATTTCATGATTTTCTTCAGGTTCATGATGCTCTATATTATCATTAGTCTCATGATTTGCTTCTTCCAAAATACTTTCTGCTATTTTGGGAATATCATGCTTTTCAGCTTCCTTTCGTTTTCTAGGATTTTTATCCTTAGATCCAACAGGTCTACCACGCTTTAAGCGTGTTCTTGACTCGTGTGTATCATCTGCTCTTTCACTTTCTTGTGGTATTTCAATACGAGCAGGGGCATTTGCAGCTGGTATATGTGATTTAGTTACCGTTTTAGTATCTGCAAATGCATCAGGTAGCTGATTTGCTATACTCTGTAAATGCATGATTCGTCGAACTTCTAGTTCTGACTGTTTTGTAGGAGGATCAAGGTGTAATAGAGATGGCACACTCCATTTGATATCCTTTCCTACTTGTTTGTTTTCTCCCCTTAGAACCGGGAATACTTTCTCATCAAAATGAGAATCGGCAAAACGTGCCGTAAAGACGTCACCAGTCTGTGGTTCTAGGTATCGTATAATTGATGGAGAATCACATCCAATATATATTCCCAACCTTCTTTGTGGCCCCATCTTTGTACGTTGTGGTGGTGCTACAGGCACATAAACCGCACAACCAAAAATTCTTAGATGGGAAATATTTGGTTCTCGACCAAATGCTAACTGTAGTGGGGAATACTTATGGTACGCACTTGGTCTTATCCGAATGAGTGCTTCTGCATGCAAAATAGCATGTCCCCATACAGAGGTTGGAAGTTTTGATCTCATGATCAATGGTCTTGCAATCAGTTGCAAACGCTTAATTAATGATTCAGCCAAACCATTTTGTGTATGAACATGTGCCACAGAATGTTCAACTTCGATTCCCATTACCATGCAATAATCATTGAATGCTTGGGATGTGAATTCACCAGCGTTGTCTAGTCTAACTCTTTTAATGGGATAATCAGAAAACTGAGCCTTTAGTTTGATTATTTGAGTTAAGAATCTCGCAAATGCCATATTTCGAGATGACAATAGACAAACATGTGACCATCTGCTGGATGCATCAATTATTACCATAAAATAGTGGAATGGTCCACATGGTGGATGTATTGGTCCACAAATATCCCCTTGAATTCGTTCAAGGAATTTTGGTGATTCATTATTGATTTTGGTTGGCGATGGCCTTATGATCAATTTTCCTAGAGAGCATGCAGCACATGTCATTTTACTTCTCTGATAAATCTCATGGATTTTCATCGAATGACCATGTGAGCTCTCTATGATTTTACGCATCATTGTGGTGCCTGGGTGACCGAGGCGATCATGCCATAATATTAAATCCTCAGGATTTCGTTTCATCACAAGATGCGATTCTATTGCATCTATGTAAGTATGATGCAAACCAGAAGGGAGTTCTGGGAACTTTTCCAATATAACCCTTTTTCCCAATTTATCAGAAGTTATGTACATATACTTCTTTTCATCCTCAGTTGCAGACTGAGTTTCATATCCTTGAAGGTATATGTCTTTGAAACTCAACAAATTCCTTTTAGAATTTGGAGAATACAAGGCGTTATTTATGGAAAATTTTGTTCCATTAGGCAACATAAAGTTGGCTTTGCCTGTTCCCTCAATCAGGTCTGTAGGACCCGATATTGTGTCAACAATCATTTTTGTTGGTTTTAATACAGAGAAAAATCTCTTGTGTCTCAGAATAGTGTGCGTTGTTCCACTATCTGGTATACAAATTTCTCGAATATTTTCCTTGGATATCGTTCCATTCGTATTGTGGTCCATTTCTGTAATCAACATAAACATCAATAAAGAAAATGAAAATTTCATTCATAGAAAACAAAACATACAATAATTATACATTAGAATGTTGTAAAAACAACATTTATTCATTTAAAAACTGAAAAGTAATAATTATACATGGCATTACTCGAGACTATCCAGTAGTCTTACTACAAGCATTTCAGTTATCCGCAAGAGCGGTCTCGTCGAAATCATTTGCAAAGTCGAGGGAGTCGAGGTACGATGTACCCTCAAAGTGTTCCATGAGGTTCACTTCCTTCTCTTTTCCTTTAATCGACTCTTGGTACAACTTACAAAGATGTGGTGGGGTTCGGCATGCCTTGAACCAATGTCCTTTGGACCCACATCTGTAACATATATACTCACGCATCTGGGTGGTATTCACTTGGGTTTCTTTCCCCTTTGAAATATGTTCAGGTCGAACCCATTTGTATGAGTTCCTCCCTTGTGGGTTGTAAGTTCTACCTCGTCCGCGATTGAATCGACGGCCACGACCCTGATAGGTTTGACTTTTTCTCTCGGGATCCCTTACATTTGCGGCATTCACTTCAGGGAATGCTCTGGTTCCCGTAGGTCGAGAGTTGTGGTTTTTTATGAGAAGTTCACAATTCTTTTCCGCTAATATGAGAGTCACAATTAGCTCAGAGAACCTTTTGTATCCGCGACTTCTATAAAGTTCTTGCAGGATACGGTGTTCTTTATGAAAAGTGAGGTAAGTCTTCTCGAGCATCTCTGCTTCGGAGACAGGCTTACCACAAAATTTCAACTGTGAGACTATTCTCAAAATAGTGGAATTATATTCATCCACTTTCTCAAAATCCTGAAACCTCAGGTTTTTCCACTCCTCTAAGGCATGAGGGAGATTTATTTCCCTCTGGTTGTCAAACATTTCCTTTAGAGCTTGCCACAGCTCTGCTGGGTCTTTTATGTCCGCATAATCATGCGTCACGTTCTCATCTATATGTTTTCTTAAGAAAATTATCGATTTTGCCTTATCTTCGGCAGGCGAGTTGTTTCCTTCTTTTATTGTGTCGGATAATTTTTTCGACTCTAGATGGAGTTCCACATCGGTGGTCCATGCTATGTAGTTCGCTCCAATAATTTTGAGAGCTGGGATATTAAGATTTTCAACGCTTGCCATTTTTGATTTCTAAAAATAAAATCATAAAAATATTATTAGTAATTTTATTAGAAACTGTTTACATGAATAACAAAAGCAATTACAAGAAAAAATAGTGCATAGGAAACTAGCACAACAGTTGGGGTAAACTCTTCAGGACTAACTACTCCTACGAAGAGACCATAAATAGAAGCAAAAATTACAATTGAACTTAAAAGCAATAATAAGCTAATTATTTTTCGAAACATTTTTCTTACAAAAGAAATCTAAGAAAAAAATATTTGAGAAAGATTTGAGAGGAGATGAAATGTTTGTGTGAAAAAATGAGTGAAAGATAAGTATATTTATAGATTGAAAATACTGTTCATAGCCGTTAGAAAAGGAGAAGAATTTTGAAATTTTTTTCTTTGTGACCGTTGGAAGCAAAGAAAATCGATCTGGGAATTTTAATAATTAATCAGTTAAATTTACCAAATTTCATGTACAAGGTTTATATACAGGCGGCCGAGCCTCCTTATATAATAACCATAACAAAAATAATTTACCAAATTTTAGGTACAAGGTTTATATACAGGCGGCCGAGCCTCCTTATATAATAACCATAACAAAAATATAATTTACCAAATTTTAGGTACAAGGTTTATATACAGGCGGCCGAGCCTCCTTATATAATAACCATAACAAAAAATATAATTAACGGTAATATTGTCGTGATAGAATCATCCACATTTAAACAGTAAATAAAATAAACGAGTAAATAAATATATGGTGACAGAGTCATCCATATAAGCATAATAAATAAACGAGGCGACAAACCGCCCATTATAATATTAAATGAATAGTGGTGTGTTTAAACAACCACTACAAAATAATAAATTATTATAGATGCGGCATAACGTCCGCTATAGTAGAGTATATATTATGAATATATATTTAGCTATAGTGAAGAGTGATCGTGCTGATAACGTGTTATAAAAAGTAATATGATTTATCGTAAAGATAAATATTAATAAAGACAAAAATATTATACCCGGTGGGATAGTGGGATACTGATATCAGAGAGAAGGGAGAGATGTTATTGATCGAAGGTGTCTTTACAATCGAACGAAATCGTTCCGATAGAGAAAATTTTATACTACTGTGCGTTGCATAGTGACGATGGGTTCCACACATAATATTATTTATACAAATATTTTGCCAAACTTTTTCCTACTTTGTTAGACTTTCGTAACAAAAACAACATTTTCGTCATTTCGCATTCTCTGAAATCACTAAACCGGTATTACATTAAACCAAGTAATAGATTAATAACCGGGTCAAAATTGGTTTTGTGTATTAAAAAGGAAAATCACAACGACAAGACAAGGTTTATGTATGCAAAGCTCTGTTTTCTTGCTCTATTTTTAACCCTATCAAGATCAGTTCTCTCTCTCTCTCTCTCTCGTAAGCTACAAGTATCTCCCCGGGACATTAGGTTCAAGTCCTTGTGCAAAGACGCCGCCAACACTACTTGTATGTATCACGAGCTTTGATATCTGCAACTCTCTGTTCTGCAGCCGTACTCTGACTTGGCATGTGCACTTACTTGTTTTCCTTTTTTTTTTCTCGGCTTGAAACGGTTCAAAACGCACAGCTTTGGCTAACTAGAAACCCTCTGTCTGCGTCAGATATATATCGTTTCCTCTGTGTCGTCGTATCTTCTCTTTTCCTCATCTCTTTCATTCATATACTGTATATTTTTCCCAGTCTGCAACTTCCAGAAATACAAAGACGCTAATGGCTTTTTTTTAATGATTGGGTAAGCGATTGATCTTAGAGGCGGTTCATTCATTTATGATCCAGATCTTAGAGGCGATTACAATCTTCAGTTAATTTGTATATTGTTTAGGTTTAGTATGTTTTTCAGACCTAAATCGATTATCCCGTTTGAATCGACGACATATTCGATCGAATCCTTTTTTTTTTAGTGTAATGGTAAGAGCGAATGAGATTTTGGCTGCAGATAGAGATGACAGAAGGAAGATAATCCGATGATAAAGGGCATGAAACAAATGTCTGTAATTTTTTTTTGGCTGAATTTGTATCGAAACTAGTGTACATAGCTGTTGGCCTGTTGTAATAAATAAAAGGTGTTGTACGTTGTTGTAACTTGTAAATAAATGTGGACAAAAAATAATATAATAACGGGATCCCCTATAATAAATGTCGACATTTTTACTTAAGTTGGACTAACGGTGACTCCGCATATATATCTGAAACGAATGTTTACTGATTAATTAAAAACATAATTTTAGTTGGATTAGAGAATTATAGTATATCTTTTTCTATTAAAAACATTATGAGTTTTAACGAGGTCTATGATTTTAGTTGAGAAACGAATGTTTACTGATTGATCAATTAAGTAAGGTTTAAAATTTTATGCATAAAATATAAATATAATAATTCATGTATTATTTGAGGAACCAATCAAAAAAAAAACGGAAATTATTATTTAGTTTGTGTATTTTGAAAGATTTTTTAAAACTTTTAAATAGTCACGTGTGTTTTTCAAAAAATAAAATAAATATTAACGTTATATTTACACTTGCGTTTATTGAGTTAACGTTCGCTAAAACTGAGGTGTAAAAACTTCAAAATTGATTAGTTTAGAAATTAAATATGAAAAGTTACATGGTCCATCCATATCTAGAAAAGCTAAAATAATAATATGTGTATTTTTTTAGAAGTTGTTCTTTTAAAATTTAATGTTTTTAAATAAAAATATCTAGATTATATAATTTTGATATATCATATACACAATTTATTTGCATATAGTTGTAATATAAGGTTGTGGTGCGTAAATCTTTTTGTAAAAAGCCACCGCAACAACTAAGTATATATAAAATTTATATTTTAAATTCAAAGTAATTTTTAAAAATGAAAAAGGTGAACGAACGAAGAAAATATATATTAGTCTCTCCATCTCTCCTGACGCCATCACCAAAAACCTTCGTTTATATATATTCCATTTCTCGTCTAGAGCCAGAGGCAAAAAAGTCAAAAAATAGTTTAGTTTAGCATGTGGTTTATGCACCATAATAAAGTTCATCATGGATTGGATCCCTTCTACTACCGGATCCTCAAACTTTTAGTACACAGCCGTTACTTTTGCCCACGTGACTGTATCCATAGGTCCGTAACCGTAACCGTAACCGTAACTCGAATTTGTGTAGAAGAATAAAGAAGAGATACTAACTGACTCGGACAAAAATACTACAACCATCATCTACTGGCTCAAACAGTACAAGAATTCGAGTTTGATAATCTTGGCTTTTTAGTAGTCATGTTCCGTTTTGGCTATTGGTTACAAACTGAAACTTTTTCTTTTCAATTTAAAAGGTATTTTATGTGAAAATTCTTAATTATATTAATAATTTAGAAAAATACCGTTGCTTTTTTTTCTGAAATTTAACATTTTGTATATGTGTTAATAATACTCTCATGTATTTACTACAAATTTCAAGTTACATATGGTACCGTCAACAATATTATATTGGTTAATAATAATATGTCAAGGTTTCTTTTTATTTTTACTAATTTTTTGTGGCAATGTAATCACCTCCCCCAAAAGAGTAAGAATATTCCGTAGTGGTATACTCATAAGTTAAAAGAGAAGTCAAATAATATAATATAGAAAGGCAAATATTAGAAAAAGGAAAAAGAATTTAAGTAAAATGTGTTACAAAGAAAGAAAAGTATTAAAAAAAAAAAAAAAAAGTATGTAAAATGTGTTTTAACTTCAAAAAGAACGAGGGGTAAAAACGGTACTTGCACGAAACTTCCTCATTGGTCTCTCCCATAATGTTGTGATTTGTACTAAGGATCGATCTTTGTGAAAATCCCAATGTTGCATTACATAATAAACATTTTAATATTTGGTTATAATATGTTTGTTTTACTATTATGTTTTCCCCCATAAATAATCTTTCTTACTTAAGTCATATTACTTCGTACTTGATCGTTTTGTGAGAGCAAAATATCGAATACATAAATTACGAATTATAATGCGGGAAAAAATAACGCATCAAAAGCAATTAAGAACAAGAACATCGAAGTGGAGTCGAGATGATCTCTTTCCTTAATTCTAAATATCTCCCGCAGTGTGGCGGTTTGATGAGATAAAGAATCCCAGGATACAACCACTTGGAGACTACGATCGCATCACCCGATCATAGAATATACGAACTTATTGTTCTACGCTATACTCTCGGACTCAGACTTACTTTTAAGAAAACGAAGAAAGAGACGAGAGGGATTGAAGGAGCTTTTGCTTTTTCTCTCTGTGAGAGTTGTGTTGTAAGTGAGTGTAAGAAATGAGAGGAGGAGGCTCTCCTTTTATAGTCTTAGAAGACTTGAAGAGGAGGCCAATGCATTAAAGGCTGCGATTGACAATCAAATCTCAGCAATAATGGAGATTACGTAACTTACGTAATTACAATTGATTGAGAATCAATTGTGAATAATGAATTAAAATGCTTGTTGACCAAGCAATTTAAAAAAGGATCAAAGGCCCATTTCCTCCAATTTCTGATTCACATTTAACAATTTTTTATAAGCCTTTAGGCTTAAATAAATTGGTCCAACAATCCCTCACATGAATAGAAATTACTCTAAATGTACGGAGACTAGACTGACTCGATAAACTAGACTTGACTAGACTTGACTAGACTAGATAGACTTTCGAGAGTATATGCGAAAAATCACTGTGTTTGAGATGGTAGCGTGTTTCAACTTTGAACCATTCAATGTTAATATCTATCGGGTTTACTTTGTCAGGAGGTGAACATGATGTCTTGAACCACCCGGATTATTATGTAGACCGAGACAACAGGTACAACCCAGTTTCATTTTCTCGTAGAACTAAGTTCTCTATTGTGTTCATTTTGGCCTTGAACTTGCCTGGTTGATCATGAGTGAACTTGGAGAATATAGCCTGTCAGTTCTCCTAGAAACGGCCTCATTTCACACTCACTAGGTGATTTGCCAATAGTCTTTGTTTTAAGAGGTATATGTAGTACTCCACTGATATATCAAAGCTATGGTCTTATCATTAAAAGCTATGCTTATCCTTTTATATATACAGTTACTGAATGTATATAAGCATTGTTTATCATCTTGGGAACTGAGTATAGACGAGAAGTCTTTCAGTGCTGTTTTTAGATTATGTTTGATTTAGTTGTCCCTTTGAACCTTACATCTTGGGATCCCCAGTCACGTAGGTGGGGTTTCCATCAAACATTATCTTTAAGTGATAGGCTTTAAACCCATTCCCTTTGATGATTTTTCAACTTGATCACATGCTAATCTTTTAGTAAATGGATCCGCTAGGTTTTCAGCCGATTTGACATAATTTATGGTGATTACGCCGGTTGTGATCAAGCTTCTAATGGTTTTATGTCGTCTTCTTATATGACGTGATTTACCATTATAGAGATTATTCAGTGCCCGAGCGATAGCTGATTGGCTATCACAGTGTACACGTAATGCCGGGACTGGTTTCTCCCACATGGGAATATCTTCCAGGAAATTTCGAAGCCATTCAGCTTCTTCTACTGCTTTGTCTAAGGCAATAAATTCTGACTCCATGGTTGATCGTGCCAGTAGAGTTTGTTTGGAAGATTTCCAAGATACTACTGCACCTCCAAGGATGAATACATAGCCACTTGTGGATTTGGAGTTTTTGGAGTCTGATATCCAGTTTGCGTCACTGTATCCTTCCAAAATTGCGGGTTTTTTCCCATAGTGCAGCCCATAACTTTTAGTGTATTGTACGTAGTTTAGTACTCTAGTTATGGCTTTCCAGTGTTTGTGACATGGATTACTTGTGTAGCGACTTAGTACGTTTACCGCATGTGCTAGATCGGGTCTAGTACAATTGGTTAAGTACATAAGACTACCAATTACCCGTGCATACTCCACTTGTGACATAGCTTCACCTGAATTTTTAGTCAAGTGAAGTTGAGAGTCGACTGGAGTTTTTGCAGTCCCATTTGAATAGTTTTTAAACCGTTCAAGTATATTTTCAGCATAGTGATCTTGAGACAGAATGATTCCGTCGGAAGTTCTTGTGATTTTAATCCCAAGAATGACATCGGCTAGACCCATGTCTTTCATGTCAAACTTTCCACTAAGCATTTTCTTAGTTTGTTGGATAATGTCCTTATTACTGCCAATAATTAGCATGTCATCTACGTACAAGCATAATAATATATACCCACTAGGAGTAGTTTTTATGTAGATGCATTTATCACATTCGTTGATGCTGAAGCCATTTGACATCATTGTATTGTCAAATTTTTCATGCCATTGTTTTGGAGCTTGTTTAAGTCCGTATAATGACTTCACAAGTCTACAGACTTTGTGTTCTTGTCCCGGGACTACAAATCCTTCGGGTTGTTTCATATATATCTCCTCTTCTAATTCACCATTTAGAAAAGCAGTTTTAACATCCATTTGATGGATTTCCAAGTTTCTTAAGGTTGCAATCCCAATTAGCATTCAGATTGAAGTTATTCTCGTTACTGGAGAATAGATGTCAAAGAAATCCAGACTTTCTTTTTGTCGGAATCCTTGCACCACAAGTTTGGCCTTGTATTTATCAATTGAGCCATCAATCTTCAATTTTGTTTTGAAGATCCATTTACACCCTAGTGGTTTAAACCCTTTAGGTAAATTAGTTATTTCATATGTATGATTATGCTGAATGGAGTCGAACTCACTGTTGACAGCTTCCTTCCAAAAAGGTGCGTCAGGTGTAGTCATAGCTTCAGTAAAAGTTCTTGGTTCGTTTTCTGTGAGAAAGACCATCATGAAGTCATGACCGATAGATTTTTCCTTACGAGCTCTTTTGCTTCGTCTAGGTTCATTTTCTTCGTCTGCTTCGGTTACTGAAATGCCAGGCGTACTAGCCTCATTAGTAGAGGTGGTAGTGGTTTTCTCTTCCCGAGTGCGTTTTAGATTTTGTCTATCCTTGCACGGAAAGATATGTTCAAAGAATGACGCGTTCCTTGATTCCATTATTGTATTTACATGGATATCCGGTATGTCTGATTTGTGGACCAGAAACCGATAAGCACTACTGTTATGTGCATATCCAATGAAAATACAATCAACAGTTTTAGGGCCAATTGAGACCTTTTTAGGAGGTGGTACTGCTACTTTTGCTAGGCACCCCCACACTTTCAGGTATTTGTACGAAGGTACATTACCTTTCCAGAGTTGATATGGCGTGTTGCCAGTTATTTTGTGCGGTATTTTGTTGAGGATATAGTTTGTGGCGAGAATCGCTTCCCCCCACAGATTCTGGGGTAGCCCAGATTCCTGCAACATTGCATTCATCATTTCTTTCAGAGTTTGGTTTTTTCGTTCCACAACTCCGTTAGATTCTGGTGAGTAGGGAGCAGTGGTCTGATGTATAATGCCTTTTTCTTGACAGAATGCATTAAAAGGTCCATCGTATTCACCTCCTCTATCACTTCTAACTATTTTAATAGTTTTTCCGAGTTGATTTTCAACTTCGATCTTGTATTCTTTGAATTTCTCCAAGACTTCATCTTTACTACGTAGTAAGTATACGTAGGTGTATTTTGTACAATCATCTATGAAAGTTACAAAGTACTTTTTACCTCCTCTAGTTTGTACAAACTTTAAGTCGCACAAATCTGTGTGTATGAGACCTAGAGGTTCGGTGGTTCGTTCGACACGAGGTGATGGAGTTTTCGTGAGTTTTGCTTGTACGCATGTCTCACATTTATTTTTGTTTATTTTGCATTTCGGGATTAGATTCAAATTAATCAATCATTGGATAGATTTATAATTCACATGCCCTAACCGTTCATGCCAAATATCAAAAGACTCAACCAAGTAAGAAGATGCATTCTTATTAATTGAACTGGAAGGGGTTACATCATTTTTGTGGACTGTCATTACACACATTTTGATCAGATCCTCCTTAACAAAATCCTTCCCAATAAAAACCCCATGTTTTCTTAAAATCAGCTGATCAGCCTCAAAGTTGATTCCGAAACCATGCTTGTTCATCATGGTCCCAGAGATCAGGTTCTTCCTCATGTCTGGCACGTGCTTCACGTTGGTCAAAGTGAGTTCCTTGCCTGAAGTCATCTTCAAGACCACGTTGCCAATGCCTTCAATCTTGGATTGTGACACATTCCCCCATCAGGAGGCGAGCATCGTTCTTGCTCTTTTTGTAGGTGGAGAACTGGCTTCTGTCAGTGCAGATGTGAGTGGTTGCACCAGTGTCATACCACCATGTCATAGGATTCTCCTCAGCTATGTTCACTTCTGTGACCACCGCACAGAGGTCAGCTTCAGTGAGGTTGGCTTGAGCTTTGGAATCTCTCAGCTTGCTGCGACATTCTGCAGCCATATGCCCCTTTTTGTTGCAGTAGGTGCATTGCCCAACGAACTTCTTTGTGGGAGCTTCCCTTTTGAAGGAAGTAGAAGATGTCGGAGCAAACTTGTTGTGTCCACCTTTCTTGGGAACAAATTTCCCGATGGGTTTGCCTTTAGCTTTGCCTTTGCCTTTGTTCCTGTACTCAGCCATGTTAGCATTGTGGGAGTGGAACAGCTCATTTTTGGAAGGCGACGCATGTTTTCCATTGCGCTTCAAGGACTCATTTTGCAGCCTAGATATCAGATTTGCCAAGGTCATGGTCTTTTACTTGTGATCCAGATAGTTTTTGAAGTCTATCCAGCCAGGGGTAAGCTTGTCGGCGAAGCAATTCATTGTGAATGTTTCACAGATCTTCATTCCTTCATCTGCTATCTCTTGACAGATCATCTGAAGTTCATGTACTTGTTCCATGATGGGCCTTGAGTCCACCATCATGTACCTCTGAAATTTCGCCGTAGCGTATCTTCCAGAAGATACATTGAACGTTTGGTACTTCTTTTCCAGGGCATCCCATATCTCCTTGGAGGTTTTGACCTTACTGTAAACGTTGTACAGTTGGTCCCCCAGACGACTTTTTATATAGCCATTGCACAGGAAATCCCTGTGTCTCCATGCTACGACACTTGCGAGAGCACGTTTGTCGGTATTCTCAGCAGGCAACACTGGTTGGTCCTCCGTGAGATACCGGTCAAGGTGGAGCGTGCACAGAAAGAAGTGCATTCTTTGCTGCCATTGTTTGAAATTTGATCCATCAAACTTCTCTGGTGTGAGCACTGCGGTCACATTCGTTGGTAGCGATACGAGCGGAATGGACTCGAGAGGTAGACCAGTCTCAACTTGTTGAGGCGTCGACTCACTCTGTTCATCATTTGCTCCGTTGGTCGATTTGTCAACGTTGTTCGACATCTGTTAAGACAAGACAGAAACTGATATCAGGTTCTTATAACAGATTTAGAACGAGCGATTAAAGCTATAAGTTGCTAACTAATGCGTTCTGTGGAGATCGCTATAAAACGTTCCCATAAGTGCTTTCAAGTTTTTTTTTTTTTTTTTTTTTTTTCTCAAAAACTCGAAATAAGCGTTTGCGGATATCGCTAGAAGGCGTTCCGAAAATCACTTTTAAACGTCTAGGGAAGTCGTTTTAAAACGTTCCCTTAAATCGTTTTGGATCGTTTTGATCTGTTTGAAAAACGTTTCGCGAAACTCGCCCAAAGGCCTTCGCGGAAATCGTTTATAGATCTTTTGGATCTTTTAAAAAAAATAACGTTTCGCGAAACTCGCCCAAGGGCCTTCGCGGAAATCGTTTTTTTTTTTTTTTTTTTGTATCATGGAAACGATAAGCGAATTTGCTAAACTTTAGAATTAAGACTGTGAGAGCAAAATATCGAATACATAAATTACGAATTATAATGCGGGAAAAAATAACGCATCAAAAGCAATTAAGAACAAGAACATCGAAGTAGAGTCGAAATGATCTCTTTCCTTAATTCTAAATATCTCCCGCAGTGTGGCGGTTTGATGAGATAAAGAATCCCAGGATACAACCACTTGGAGACTACGATCGCATCACCCGATCATAGAATATACGAACTTATTGTTCTACGCTATACTCTCGGACTCGGACTTACTTTTAAGAAAACGAAGAAAGAAACGAGAGGGATTGAAGGAGCTTTTGCTTTTTCTCTCTGTGAGAGTTGTGTTGTAAGTGAGTGTAAGAAATGAGAGGAGGAGTGATATGATTCTGGATGAGCAGCTTGAACCGGAGCTGGGAGCTTTGCTTGAACCAGATGGAATGCTCCGGAAAGGATCTAGATCGGATGCTAATCGATCCAAATATTGCTCAAGGATAGGAGCTAAGGCCAAACGATTCAAAAAGGTCTTAGGGAAGTTATTCCATCAAGTTGGATTTATCAAGGTCACTTGGGCTCGGTCGAAGAAGTTGTTACCATCCTCACCGGATTTGGAAACAAGGCCCAAGTAGATCAACAAATGGCTAAGTGGTTTAATTGAGCTCTTTTCCTCCTCTTTGGTTTTGTCCCATTAGGTTTTCCAAAGAAAGGTTTTTAATGAGGCAATTGGATCACTTCCAATAAAACCCATTTGTTGATTTAAGCCCAAAAGAAGCCCACGAAATTGTCAAGTCAAAGGGGTATTCAAACTTCTTTATTTTCTTTTCATTTTCGAGGATGATTAATGCTTTGCATGCAAGCCTTGTGTCATTTTCGAGGCTTATTTATTGTTGTGCATGCAAGCCTCTTGTTTCCTCTATAAATACTTTGTAATCCTCATTTGAGAAAGGCATCTAGCATTTGAATAAAAAATCTCTTTCTCTTCTAGATCAAATTCTCGTTGGTGTGTAATATCCATCGAAATCCTTTGATATTTTTTGGTGAGTCATATCCAAAAATATCAAAGCAGAATATCAAGGGCCTTCCGCAACCCTTGTGAGACCATTCGATCCACGTCCTTTGAAGTGATTCTATTGCTTGCAAGGCTTATCAAATCTGTACCCAAACCGTATAGTGAGTTCCTTGGGAGAATCGTAACAAGGAGGCTCTCCTTTTATAGTGTTAGAAGACTTGGAGAGGAGGCCAATGCATTAAAGGCTGCGATTGACAATCAAATCTCAGCAATAATGGAGATTACGTAACTTACGTAATTACAATTGATTGAGAATCAATTGTGAATAATGAATTAAAATGCTTGTTGACCAAGCAATTTAAAAAAGTATCAAAGGCCCATTTCCTCCAATTTCTGATTCACATTTAACATTTTTTTATAAGCCTTTGGGCTTAAATAAATTTGGTCCAACACGTTTTGCTTTCAAGATTGAAACTCTTTCTCTCTCGTAAGCGCTTGTGTGTATAAATAAACAAAACATAGCAATATATAATGATGAAGAAGAATAAAGAAGATACACAAATTTTTACCCTGTGTTTCTATCTCCACCAAAATGGTATCATAAATGTCGTTGTCTTTTGTTTCGAAACAGAGGAAATCACAATTCGGGAGAAAAAACATTTAAAAATAAAAATTAATTGGTAATTCTCTAATTAGAGGATAAAACCAAAAAAAAAAAAAAAAAAAAGAGAGAGAGAAAGAAGAACTAGAATCTTTAATACCAAAATTTGGGGTTGGGGACAGGACGCGTAACAGAAATGACATGTCACAACCACAATTGACATATAAAAATTGAGCATGAAGAAATTTAACATGAAAAATACACAAAAGAATTAGATAAATGAAATCAAATATAAGTATAAAACTACTTAAGAATGAATGATAAAAAAAAACCCAAAAATACACAAAAGAATTAGATAAAATGAAATCAAATGTAAAGTTTTCTTATATTCTTACTCACAATTGACATTCCTCTCCTACCTTTTAAATTTTGTTATACACTAACATCCTTTTTTTTTTCTTCTCTCCAAAATCTTTATTTATTTTTGCTCCTACACCATCACTAAAATATTTAATCTTATTTCAGTATGGACGAGATTATCCATTTCCAATGGACATAACATATTTAACCACAGACAACATATACAATATTAATGAAATTTTTTTATGGATTACATTTTTTTTTTAAACCCCGATCCATAAACCATTACACATAACATAGAGATTTATATAAACTACATTGACGATAAACATATTTTGGCAATAATATACGAAAACAAGATACATAGCATAGTACTTGTAAAACATTAAAATCACTAATATGTTGTGCTAATACTAAAGGACAAAAAGAAGGAAAACAAAAAATGAATTTCCAAGGCACAAGAGACAGACTGAGAGAGGCGGAGGCAAAAATCCGTACCTGACATTTATATCCGTCTTCCTCTCTTCTCTCTCTACACACACAGTCCCTTCTTTTTACTTGAGTCTCAAGCACAGATTTGCTTGATTTTTCTCTCTGATTTTTCTTTCTTTTTGGGTAAGTTTTTCTTCTTGTTCATCATCTATATCTGTTGATTTTTCTGTCTGATTCTCTCTATTTTCTCATTCTTGCAACAAAGTTTCAAAAAAATTCCCGAGAAAATTTTTTTCGTCAACATCTAGGTTCGATTTTATCTAGCGTTAGTTCTTCTTTGTTGTTCATCATCTATTTCTGTTGATTTTTTCTCTGATCTTCTCTTCTAAGTTTCTCTTCTTCTTCATAAACTGTTATTTTGATTTTCTCTTGTTTCTTCTCTCTGATGTTATCTCCGTTCTCTTCTTCTTCAAAATCAGTTCGTTTTTTTTTTTCTCTCTTGCGTAAGTTTTCGCTCTCTTCTTCTTCATAACTTCTGTTGATTTCTCAGCTTTTCTCTTCTCTTCTTCTTCATTATCTCTTCTTTTGCTTTTTCTCTGCGATTCTCTCTGTTTTCTCATTCCTGCAACGTGAGAAATTTTTTTTTCTGCTTCTCTAATTTCTCGTCAACATCTAGGTTGAAGCAAGACGAGTATATTGAAAGGGAAGAAGCGAAGCTGGTGCTCTTAAGTACTGTGAAGTGTGAAGACGACTTGATGGACAACCACTAGCGGCCATTTAAAAACTACCAGGTGGATTCTTTTATCTGTGCTAATTAGATTAATACAATAAGCATATCTGGAAGTATGAGATTTAGGTGTTCTGCTAAGATATTTGGATAGGAAGCCTTGTGTCTTAAGTCTCTTACGTTTATGTGATGCATATGTTAATGGTTAACCGAGAAAAAAAATAAAAGAGCTTCTTTGTTGTTCCAGACCCTTCTTGCTCGCATAGCTGATTTGGCACAGTATGCAGCTGAAATTGCTTTGGCAGAAGATGAGCAGGAAGTCAAATACTTGAAAGGAGAAGAAGGTCCTATGGATATAGAAGCTATTAAGGAAGAATTGAGAAAAGAAGCTCAGAAAGAGTGCAAAGAAGAGTTAAACAACTTGGTCGTACGTTTGGGGAAAGAGGAGAGCAAAGTTGAGAAGCTAACTGCGAAACTGATAGAGTTAGGATTTGATGTTGATAAGCTTTTGGAGGATTCAGCTTCCCGCTCTCTTGGAGGAGCTGCATCTTCTTCAGGAAAATCACAACTTAGCCAAGAAAATCAAAGTTGCATACAACAAAGTGTTCAGCTATTAAAGGATCTGAAGCCGGACGAAGCTCAGAAAGAGAGCAAAGAGGAATTAGGAGTTGATAAGGTTTTGGAAGGATCAGTCATCCAGAGTAAACCACTCATCCTCACACCATCAACATCTCTCAACAGTGACACCTATCTGTCACGTCTCCTAGCCCCACCACCAGCCACCACACCTTTCTCTTCGTACTTGTCACAACACCTTCCTGATGGTGTTTCCAAGTTAAATCTCGAGGCAGATCAGAAAGTTAAGTTGGATCAAAGCCGCAAACAGCAAAGGAAGCAGGACGAAGCTGAATTATACAAGCAGATGAAACTTTCGGAAGCCATTGAAGAACTCAGGGGAGAAGAGGCTCCTGGAAAAGTTAGAAAGCCAAAGGCTAACACTAAAAAGGTAAAGAAGGAGACAGTGCCAATAGAGCCAATAGAGCCAATAGAGCCATTGTCATGGTTAGACCTATCGTTATGCACTGCTCCGGTCTCCTTTTTCTCTAGCCAAAAGAAAAGACCTCGGAAGACAGTGTCTGCATCTGAGCCTCCACTTGAATCAGAAGCAACTGTTGCAAGCCCTCCACTTAAATCAGAAGGTATAAAACAACCTCAAAACTTTTTGTAGTACCTGTGATTACAAGCTCTGATATCTGAAAACTTATCTGTCATATTTAGGATCTGTAGCTGAGGTTGAAGCATCGTCTAAAGTAACTGTAGCAAGCCCTCCCCTTAAATCAGAAGAAACTGTTGCAAGCCCTCCCCTTAAATCAGAAGCAACTGTTGCAAGCCCTGCAACTGTTGCAAGCACATCAATTACGGAGAAAACTTTGAGCAAACGTGTAGAAGCGATTCAAGAAGAGTTGGTGACCGAGAACACCCTCTCCCAAGAGATAGCAAAATACATGCGCTTGTTCCAAGAGTTCAGAATTCTCAGATTGGAGCAAATTGACATGGAGGATCCTGAGGACAAAGAGGAACAGAAGGAGGAAGTGGAATCTTCGCAAAGAGATGTGGTTAGATCCGCAAGAGAGGTAATGACAGATGCTAAAAAAGGAAGAAGGCCACTTGTGAAATTCTTGGATGTGGTGAAGGAAGAGATTAAGAATGCCGAGAAAAAAATCTCTTGTGTCAAGGATGAGATCGAAACGGCTAAGAACAAGCTGGACGAAGATGCAAGGGAGAAAGAGAAATGAGAGCCGCTTCTCCTGACTAATCCTACATATGATTTCAGTTTTATGCTTTTACAAGGTATGCTCTGCAGCAAGCATACACTTGAAATAAATAACAATTGCTCTAAGACTTGCTCTGTTCGAACTATCTTTACTTTATAGTTTGGGCTTTTGTTTGTTTATAAGACTTGCTCTGTTTTGGGCTTTTTGTGTTACGTTTAGCTTTTCTTACACTAGGGTTTTCGACGTTTACAAGCTTATTATTTAAGGTTTAGCTTGTGCCTCAATAAGTAAGAGAGCTTTCATTGAATTGGTAAAATCCACAATTCTCTCTTTGAGCATCGATCCCTCTTCGCTTCCATCTCAAGCGTTCGTCGTTGGTTTATTCTTAAAATTCATAAACTTCGAACGTATCTCCGCTTACCCTGCGCCAGTTCGGAGCAATCAAATCTATAAGAAAAGATAAGCCGGCTTAGGATATAGAGCAATGGGCCCTCGGCCTAGGGCCCACCTTGTTTTTTTTGACCTAAAGAAAAATTTGTTTTAAGGGCCCAAAATTGTTTTTTTTTTCAGTATAGGCCCAAATATTTTTTTTTGCCCAGGGGCCCATAAAACCTTGAGCCGGCCCTTTAAAGAATCCGTCGCCGGTGAAGAAAAAAAGAGAGCTCAAGCGATGGATCCGCAGCAAACGGAAGTTTCACAGCAGTTCGGGAGATTCAAGGCGGCTTTTGCGAAGAAGGATTACAATAGCTGTAGTGAGCTTAAGGTATCTCTACTATTACGGGATTGTTAATTGTGAGTAGAAGAAGAAAGATGTTGGGTTTAGTTTAGATTGCACTTGACTGGTGAGAATTTTCTAATGTCGGTTTTGTTATTTGTTATGTTCTTCAGGTTCTTCCGACCAAATTCACTAGTCTTCCTCCATTGTTTGAGAGTTCACCAAACGTAGCTCAGGAGTTGACTATTGCAAGTAAGGTTCTGTTTTTACTATTGGGTTTAAATGAGTAATTTCTAGGAGGTTTATAGTTTTGCTTTGCCATCAATTGCAAGGAGTATTTTGAATTTGTCTGTCCTCATGACTTGTTTAGTTAACTTTGGTTTATACCTCTCAAGGGTCACAAAACTTGAGAGATTGTGTCAGGTTTCTCTGTTCTTTAGTTTTGTGACTTGTCTGTCTCTCCCAATTGGTAGATTGCTATTCTTATGGATTATCCACTTCTATGTAATTGACAACTGGTAAATTGACTATTGCAAGGTTCTGTTTGGTCAGAGGTCTCTCATCGTCCTGTCATCCATGCTAGCCAAAGAAAGAAGTCAGAGAAGACTGACAACAAGAAATCTTTGGCTTCCACTTCAAAATCATGTGTCAAACCTGAAGTTGTGGGATGTGTTGTTCAAACAAAGAAGAGTGGGGGTTTCACTTTGAGCAAACGTGTAGAAGCGATTCAAGAAGAGTTGGTGACCGAGAAAACCCTCTCCCAAGAGATAGCAAAATACATGCGCTTGTTCCACGAGTTCAGAATTCTCAGATTGGAGCAAATTGACATGGAGGATCCTGAGGACAAAGAGGAACAGAAGGAGGAAGTGGAATCTTCGCAAAGAGATGTGGTTAGATCCGCAAGAGAGGTAATGACAGATGCTAAAAAAGGAAGAAGGCCACTTGTGAAATTCTTGGATGTGGTGAAGGAAGAGATTAAGAATGCCGAGAAAAAAATCTCTTGTGTCAAGGATGAGATCGAAACGGCTAAGAACAAGCTGGACGAAGATGCAAGGGAGAAAGAGAAATGAGAGCCGCTTCTCCTGACTAATCCTACATACGATTTCAGTTTTATGCTTTTACAAGTACACTTGAAATAAATAACAATTGCTCTAAGACTTGCTCTGTTCGAACTATCTTTACTTTATCGTTTGGGCTTTTGTTTGTTTATAAGACTTGCTCTGTTTTGGGCTTTTTGTGTTACGTTTAGCTTTTCTTACACTAGGGTTTTCGACGTTTACAAGCTTATTATTTAAGGTTTAGCTTGTGCCTCAGTAAGTACAAGCTAACTTATGTTTATATTTATAGTGAAAATCGTAATATATTAGATTGAACACGATATTATATCTAAATTATAATGGATTAACATGTTAAAAATACATTAAAAACCCATAAAATTAATCGCTGATTAATCTCCGATTTATTGATTAGGCATTAGGCGAACTTCGGCCGCCCGACTAGCGCCTAGCGATTTTTTGAACCTTGGATAAAAGTGGTGAAGATCCAGAAAAAGTTATCCGGAACCAAACCGAATACCCGAATGCCCATAGCTAGTTATAATGTTGGACGCAGGGCAGTGACTATGTGAAAGATTTTGAAACATTGGCCTATGGCAAATTTTTTAAATTAAAGGCAGTTTTATAACATTCGCCTACGTCAAAAAAAAAAAAATTTTAAATAAGGGCAGTTTTATAACATTTTTGGTAGGCGACCGAAGACCAGAATCAATTGAGGCATGTATATGGGATGAATATTGTGGTAGCCCCTGGAATCTCAATAACATGCCCAAGTTGAATGGATCTATGCTTCAGGCCATTCAGCATAACATTAATGGTGTTACAGTGCCTTGGCTATATCTTGGAATGCTCTTCTCTTCTTTTTGTTGGCATTTTGAGGACCATTGTTTCTACTCTGTGAATTATCTACACTGGTATGTACTTGTACTGTAATTTTCATCCTGTTTCTTTCTACTGTAATTCGTCGTGCTTCGGAAGCATATAGAGTATTGCGCTATTTTCGATTCTGGAAAGTCACAAATATCCCTTCCTCTGTACTTTATTTTGTTATAGACTCATAGTCTAACAGAGAAGATGTTTCTCAGAATCACTGGAATTCTCTAATTCTTCATTCATATTGAGTCTCTTAATCGCGTCTTTTATCTTGAAAGAGTCGGTTACCGAATAATGAATTAGTTTTTTTTATTCACACCTCAGGGGAGAAGCAAAATGTTGGTATGGTGTTCCAGGCGGTGCTGCTAATGCTTTTGAAAAGGTTAGTTTTTCTTTTGTTTATAGGTGCTCCAAGCATCCAACGGGTTTTAATCTTTGCTATTAAAATTGGTTAGTTATTCACAGTCCAGTAGAAGTTTTTTCTTATTCATTGAAATATATTATTCTGGCATACTAGAATATTTACTTACTTGTAGAAACTAAAATTAAGGTGTGCTTGCTATTTCTGCAGGTCATGCGGAAAACCCTTCCCGATCTCTTTGATGCTCAGCCAGATTTGCTCGATTGTTTTACAAGAAAATAAAGTCCCGGTCTACACAGTATTACAGGTTTGATATACAACTATATAGTTCATTGATGAGTATTTGATTGTTAGCACTTGTATTGCGCGCAAGTTTGGAAGCTATTTGTTATCATTTCTAAAATCACAGAGTTTTTATAGTTTTCCAACATAATCCCTCTACTTTTGCTCACTGCTAGGAGCCTGGAAACTTCGTGATCACATTTCCAAAATCCTTTCATGCTGGATTCAATTTCGGTACGCCAACTCTAATTTAGATTATAATAGTCACGTGACCAGTTGCGTTATAAAGTGTTCGATCAATTGCATTAGGGAGTTTGGTTACCAATGCCATTGTGCAGGTTATGATAAACTATGTTGTCCTTCCACGTTTAAATTGTGCAGAGGCCGTCAACTTTGCCACTGCTGATTGGCTACCTCATGGTGGTTATGGGGCGGAGCTGTATCGGCTGTACCGAAAACCTGCAGTCATATCTCATGAAGAGCTTCTATGTGTGGTAGCTAAGGTAGAGAGAAAATATTAGCAAAGCATTGAAACTTGATATGAAAGGCTTGCAAGATGAGTTTTATGCCCATTCTCCTCTGGTTGGACCGATGTCCCATAATTAATATTAATTTTTGGGCTGTCACTAATATAACGTCAAACATGCTCATTTCATTTTACTCTTTGTCGAGTAGTCATATCAAATGATGGCGATAGCTCCAGCTCAATGCTTCAAGCTTGTACTGCTTTTATCTGTCCATGGAGTTTGTTTGGTTTTGGTTGATTAATGGTCTATATCTTTTACATTCACGAAAGAAGATTTAGTTCTAGAATTACTATATATTGCTACCCTTGATCAAATAGGATAGTGGCTACTGGAGATATCAACATTGAAAGAGGCATAACTTATTATTTGACGGGATGATCTACTATTAATTTATCATTGGCTACTAGTAGAATTGTGTATGCTGGCTTCAAGCAACAAATGTGGATATTTGCGCAGCCTCCGTAATTGTTTTAATTGTCTCCTCTTATAGGGAAACTGCTACAGTAGCGAAGGGTCAATACATTTGAAGAAAGAATTGCTCAGAATATACAGCAAGGAAAAAACCTGGAGAGAGCAGCTCTGGAAAAGTGGTATTTTGAGATCTTCTCCTATGTTTCTGCCTGAATGCTCTGATTCTGTGGGCATCGAAGAGGTTTTTCTTTCTGCAATCAGATATTGTTGGTTTCGATGTTCAGTTATCGACTCTTTCATGCTAGCTTGCATAAGATAATGCTCTGATGTGTGGACTTTTTATAACGTTATTTGTAGGATCCAACTTGCATCATCTGCCAGCAGTTTCTTCATCTTTCTGCTATCGTCTGCAATTGCAGGCTATCTGTTTTTGCATGCTTGGAGGTAAATATTTATAAATTTCTTATAGAGCGATCAACTTCAGGCAGGCTAGCCTGTGTATGTTAGAGTTCTAGAGGTGCATTACAGTAGGAAAATATTTTCTTAACAATCTTGTTTCTTGATTTTGCTATTTACCTACGTGTTTATAATCTTGAATTCAGCACTGGAAGCACCTCTGTGAATGCGAACCTACAAAGTTGCGTCTTGTATATCGTTATACCCTTGCTGATTTGCATGGGATGGTACTAGAAGTTGGAAATTCTGGTGGATGTAAAACACAAGAAACTAAAAACTCACAACGGCCGAGTTCAGGCACCAAACGATCTGTTTCTTTCAACAAAAAGGTAAATTTATACTTATGGTTTCTGCTCTTGTTATTGGATTTTATATGAGCGGCATAGCCGCTCTTCATCCTTATCTTTTCTACATAAGGATTTGATAAAATCTAGTATTAAATTAGTAAGGAGCCTTCTCATTTATGTGGATATTTATTCAGGTATTAGAATTTGTATATATCATATCATATGGTTGCTTTGGCTTTGAATCTTATTATAAAATGTTGCTGCATTTCTGATCCTAGCAGGAGGGAATGCAAGCTAGTCAGGCACGACCAGCAGAAGATTGGCTTCTTCGAGCCTCAAAGGTTTTCCACAATGTCTTTTCTAGTGTTGAATATGCCACCCTCTTGAAAGAAGCAGACAGTTTCTTTGGGCTGGATCAGAAATGGACAGCGTGAGTTTTGAGTATATGTTGGAAGGCTTTTGTATATATTTCTATGGGTAGTTTCTCGAAAAAACCTTTTCTATATATGTCACACAGGTACGAGATGTTGCAAAAAGTTTGATCAAAGCAAAGATATGGGCTGAAGCTGTTAGTGACTGTCTTTCAAAAGTTGAAGGTGAAGCCAACAATGATTCACAGAAAGTTCGCTTGGAGGTTATTGATGAGTTGCTGAGAGTTGACCCTGTTCCTTGCTTCCACTCTGGTCATCTTAAATTAAAGGTTAGCCATGTACCTGCAATGACCCAGTTTTCCTTGAGATCGTTTATCATGTTATCACTTTGTGAGCACGTTTCCATTTCTGTGTAGGACTATGCTGAAGAGGCTAGAAAGTTGTCTGAGAAAACCGATTCTCTTCTGTCAAGTTGCCCAACTGTATGCCACTACAAACTCCATTACTTACCCACATAGTTTTGAAGAAACTGCCTTATTGTTATATGACAGTCGAATCTAACTAAATTCAGTAAAATCATTCATGTTATGCATTCTGATTAGTGTTGCTTGTTTTTGTTTGTAGAATACCCAGCTGGAGCTATTGCATTCCGAAGTCTCCAGCTCACCAATCTCCCTAAGAAAACACGAGATCTTGTCAAATAAAATCTCTTCTGCAAAGGTAGATCATGGTTCAGACAGACATATGCATACTTATTTTTTCCGCTAGCTCAAAATATCTTTGTAGTCACGTTTTGTGGTTTAAAGAACAGGATGTGTGAGTTAAGACGAATATGTGAATATTGCATAATGGTTTAGTTTATGATTCCATATTTAATAAAAAATGAGGTATGTTTAAATTATGATATTCAATGTGCATAAGTGTTCGATGAATTTCAAATCTATATAGATATCCTTTCTTCTAAGACTTGGGGGGTGAATATTCAACTTGATTATTGATGAATTTGTTTATGGGAAGCTCATAGTTTGTCTTAGATCCTTGTTAATATGAGAGGTATCTATGCAGTATTTTTCTCAATGCCTGCATTTCCACGAAGCTCTTAGAGATACTTGACGCCATATTGAATTATATGGGTGCAAAAGAAAACTAGATGTGTTGGCCTCCTTGTTTTTTCAAAGCTTACGAGCATAATCCTAGTCTAGTGGTTTCAATTTTCCAGGTTATTTCATTTCTTGCCTTGTATTGAATTGATTAATCTCCCTTCCTCGAGTCCTCAGATGTTAGCTGAAATGGCGAGAATCTATCTCGCAGATACAAAACCTCCAGGAGTCGAATTGGATGCTCTTTCCAAGCTAAAGTCAGAGGTGACTGTATTATTCTTTATTCGGGAAATGATAACTCTGTTATTTGTTCATGTGTTGTAATCATCTTTTCCCTTTAATAGATACCGGAGCTTCAGGTGCAACTTCCAGAAACAGAAGGGATCCTGGATTTGCTAAAGAAATCAGAATCAGCCCGTGATAGATGTAACAGAGTTTTGAGTGGTTCTATATCTCTCAAGGTTGGCTGTACTTTTGTTCTGTATCTTTTAGTGTGACTAACAACAAGCACTTTTGTTGAACCTTTCTGAAGTCGTTTGTTTCTTTCCTGAACAGAATGTGGAAGAATTGCTTCATGAATTCGATAGTTTCAGCATTAACATTCCAGAGTTGAATATCCTGAGGCAGTATCATGTTGACACTTTGTCTTGGATTTCACGCTTTAATGATACAATGGTTGATGTCCGTGAAGGCAAGGACCAACGAAAGCTAATCAGTGACCTGAGTTCCCTGCTACAGGATGGAGCATCCTTAGGCATTCAAGGTCTTACTTTTATACTTAGACATTCTTTTAGGGTCTTATCTGGTTCCCACCTATTTTTGCGTTGTAATGCATAGTCATAGCATAGCCATAACTGTTAGAATTTGCGGATTAAGAAGTGTAGAATAAAAGAGTAAGAATGAAGAACAAGAGTAGAGAGAAGAGAGTATAGAGAGAAAGAATCTCTTAATTGATGATATGAACAATGTGATTACATTCTCCATTTATAGAGTGATAAATGGAATTCAAAATGAGAGTGCATCCTTAATTTAGGTGTGAATGTCACCACTCATCCTTGGAGGTGGTGTCATTCTTTGTTTGCATCCTTAATCTAAGGAGGTGGTGCATACTCATCCTTAATCTAAGGAGTGGTCACCACTCTTCCTTACTTTAAGAAAGGATGTTCTCTTCTAGAATGGCTTGATCAATACTCCCCCTCAAGCTTAGCCGTAGAGACGTCGGAGGCTAAGCTTGGATGTCCGTGAAGCATCACCTCATTAAAAACCTTACCATGGAAAACCACTTGGGATAAAACCAAGTTAAGGGAAAAAGAGTATGATATCCACGGATTAGGGGACGTGAGATCAAGGGCGTGAAAGGTCCATAAGTCCAAGTTTGCCATGGATGTGCTTGCAAACTTTAAGACTTGCGGCTTTGGTGAAGATGTCCGCCAATTGGTCTTCACTCCGTGTGTAGCATGGAAGGATCATGTCATCTTCAATCTTTTCTCGGACCTTGTGGCAATCGATCTCGATATGCTTGGTCCTCTCGTGGAATACTGAATTTGTTGCTATGTGGATTGCCGCTTGGTTGTCGCAGTGCATGGTGATAGGGTTTGAAGACTCAATGCCGAGGTATTTAAGGAGAGCTTTGAGCCAAGTTAGGTTGTTGGTAAGATTCCTCATTGCCCGGTACTCCGCTTCCGCACTTGAACAAGACACCACCTTTTGTTTCTTTGTCTTCCAAGTTACCAAGTTGCCTCCAATGAATGTGCAATAGCCGGTTGTAGACCTCCTGTCCAACCTATCTACAGCCCAATCCGCATCACAATATCCAACGATCTTGGTGCTTTCATTCTTTCCCATCCAAATGCTTTGTCTCGGACTCCCTTTGAGGTATCTTAGGATCCGTTCCACCATGCTCCAATGGTATACTGTGGGAGCTTGCATGTATTGACTCACCTGATTCACAGCAAAGCAAATGTCAGGTCTTGTGATGGTAAGATAAATGAGCTTACCTACTAGCCGACGGTATTGCGGTGCATCCGTGAATAACTCATCTTCTTTCTCCCCCTTTCGATTGACCTTGTAGCCATCTTCGAGTGGAGTCTTGGCCGGTTTAGCTCTTAACTTTCCTGTCTCATTCAACAAGTCAAGGGTGTACTTCCTTTGTGAAAGGAAGAGGCCTTCCGAAGAACGACACACTTCGATCCCTAAGAAGTACTTTAGTACACCAAGGTCTTTAATATCAAAAGATGATTTGAGAAATGATTTTGTTGATGAAATACCTTCTGTGTTGTCCCTGGAGATGATTAGATCATCAACATAGATGAGGACAACAACTATACCTTTAGGTCCTTGTAGGGTGAACAAGGTGTGATCGGCTTCAGATCGTTTGAACCCTCTTTCTTTAAGAGTGGAGCTTAGCTTATGGTACCAAACTCTTGGGGATTGCTTGAGACCATATATTGCCTTCCTAAGTCTGAAGACTTTTCCGGGTGCAATTGTAGCCTCAAGGCCTGGTGGTGGAGTCATGTAGACTTCTTCTTCAAGTTCACCTTGAAGGAATGCATTTTTTACATCCATCTGTCACAACTCCCAAGAAAGATTAGTAGCTAACGATAGAACAACCCTTACATGTGAAGTTTGGCAACGGGGGCAAATGTATCTGTGTAGTCTTCGCCATATGTTTGGGTGAAACCGCGAGCCACCAAGTGAGCTTTGTACCGTTCAATATCTCTGTTGCTTAATTACTTGATGGTGAAGACCCACTTGGAGCTGACCGCTTTCTTCCCGGGAGGAAGGTCCGCTTCATCCCATGTATGGTTTCTTTCCATTGCACCAACTTCATCTCTAATCGCATTCATCCATTTGTCTTTATCCTTGGCCTCCTCATAGGTTTGAGGAGTTTGATCAAGATCCACCTTTCCAAGGAATGCTTGATGTTCGGGTGGCAGAAGGGCAAGAGAACAAACTGCTTGAATAGGGTGAGCCACCGCTTGGTTGTTGTAGTAGACCCAATTGTTTACCCAAAGAGAAGGTTTGCGGGTCAGAGTACTTTGTTGGAGTGGTGGAGGATCCGTCGTTGTATTCTCGGAGTCCGTCGAGACATCCTCGTGGTCGTCGGTTGGGCCATCATGAGTGCATGTAGGTTCATTGTTGGTGATGGACCGATCGATCTGGGTGGCGATTGAGTGGTCGTTTTCCCTTGGATGTGCCTCGTCTGGTCGGACTGATCGGTCCGCGTGGAAGATCGAGCGATCCATTGCCGTCGGATTGATATCCAAATCAATATCAGTGGGGATCGATCGGTCCTCATGGATGGGCATCTCCTTTGTTGTATCTCCTTCGTTTTTTTATCCTTCCATAGGTCCTTGGTTTCCAAGATGATCAAGGAGGAACCTCAAGCTAGTGGCTCGATCGGATGGAGAGTTGGAGAGATCTTTGAGGTGCTCCCAATTCTTCTCTCCATAATAGCCTTGGCCTTCCATAAACTTCACTTCCCGAGACACAAGCATACATTTGTTGGTGGGATCATAACACTTGTATCCTTTTTGAGTGGTTGAGTTCCCGAGGAACAAACACTTGGTGCTCTTTGCATCCAACTTGTCTCTTTGTTCATCTGGCACCAAAACAAAACAAACACACCCAAACACACGTAAGTGATCAATCATTGGTTTAATTTTGTTAAGTACCTCAAATGAAGAGGAGTCCTTTAGGACTTTGGTTGGGATTCGATTGATAAGGTAGCATGCGGTCATGACGGCATCTCCCCAAAACCGTTTCGGCACATTGGTGTGAAACATCATTGATCGTGTAACCTCCATGAGATGTCGATTCTTCCTTTCCGCCACTTCATTTTGTTGTGGTGTATAAGGACAACTTGTTTGGTGCATAATGTCATGTTTTGCAAGGTGTTCCTTGAATCTATGGCTTGTGTATTCTCCACCATTATCCTATCTTAGTACATTAATTTTAGCATTAAATTGGTTAATGACATAGTTTTGTAAATTAAGGAATGCATCAATCACACGATGTTTAGATGGGATTAAAGTGATCCAAGTATATTTTGATTTGTCATCGATAAATGACACAAAATATTTGTTATTATCCCTAGATACGCATGGTGATGTCCAAACATCCGAATGCACTAAATCAAAGCAATTCTCATAGATAGTCGAAGACTTAGGAAAAATAGATTTGCAATGTTTTCCTAGAATACAAGCTTCACATTTCGAGTGATCAAAAGTGAATTTAGGCAACATCAATTCAAATGCACGAGAATGAGGGTGACCTAATCTAGCATGTCACACCTCATTAGAACTAATAGCAATACACGATTTAAAAGAAAACGAAGTAGCATCGCTTGGTAATATTTTATCAAGGACATAAAGATCATCTTTCCGGTTTCAATATCCTGAAAATAAACTTCATTAGGTCCAAATATCGTATAGCAATTTAAATCACAAGTAGCCCTTTTTACCGATAAGAGGTTTGATGTAAACGTGGGCATAAAAAAAGCTTTGGAATTTTGATCAAATAATTTTAAGTTCCCTACACCTTTTACGGGAATCCGGTCACCATTAGCTATGATAACATTACCCTTAGCCGGTTTTATATTGTCAAGGAGATCCGGGTTACTAATCATATGGTGAGAAGCACCTGAATCAATGACAAGTGTTTTACTTGGTTTAGAGGCAAAAAGAGTGGTACCGGAATCCTTTAAGGAGACGATGGATCGGATGAGGGCTTCCAAGTCTGCTTTCCTCACAACATCATTGTTGAATGCGACCATGGCCAGTTCCTCTCCTTGCTTGGATGTACCGGCTTGTCCGTGTTCATCCGCGGTTTTGTGAGAAAGGTTGGTCATGAACTTGCTTGGCTTAAGATGAGGATGAAGAATCCAACATTTGTCCTTGGTATGCCCTTTCTTCTTACAATGATCGCAGATTCATACCTTTCTTTCTTCACGCTTGTAAGTCCCCTTATTTGCCATGAGGAGTTCCCCTTTTTCGCTAAAGAGGCCGAGAGACCCTTGTTCTTTTTGTACTTGGGAACATACCTCATCAAGATTTGGGAGCTTGTCGGCTCTTAGGAGATGTTTGATGAGGTCATTGTAGGTCGGGTTTAAGGTAAGCAATAGGCCAAAGACCTTGTCTTGCTCCCTTCTTTCATTGAGTACGGCCGAATCCGTGGTGCTTGGCCGGAGCATCTCAAGTTCGGCCCATAAACTCCGAAACTTTTCGAAATGCTTGGTGAACTCTAAGTCTTCTTGGCTTAGGTTATTGATGGCCTTCTTTACCTCAAACACTTGGGTTAAGTTGGAGGTATTTCCATATACATTCTTGAGAGTTTCCCATAACTCTTTAGTGGTTTCACAATAAGAGTACGCTTCAAGGATGGGAGCTTCAAGTGAACTTTGAAGAATGGCTAGAACGGCTTGATCTTCTTGGAACCATTTTGCTTCCTTCTCGAGATCAACCTCTTCTCCTTTTTCTTTGGTGGCTTCCTTTGGAGCTTGAGCCTTTTCGACATGGCTCCAAAGTCCGCGGCCACAAAGCGTGGTCCTTGTAGTTCTAGACCACAACAAATATTTTGGTCCCTTGAGAACAACCGGAATCATAACGGGTTTTGAATTTTCCATGGTGAAAGGAAGTTCAAGAAATACACAAATCTAGCTTTTCACAACTCAAGAATCAATGATTTTGAGGACTTAGTCTAGAGTGAAAAGACTTAGAAAGATGTATTGCAAGAAAGAAAAAAAAATTGAAGGAAGAATAAGAGCGTAACGATTTGGAGAATGATTTTGCGGAAGCTTAAGGAAAAGAGATTCTGAGATTTTGAGAATAAGAGAGTCAAGAACCAGATTCAACTAAGATCATGCTCTAATACCATGTTAGAATTTGCGGCTTAAGAAGTGTAGAATAAGAGAGTAAGAATGAAGAACAAGAGTAGAGAAAAGAGAGAATAGAGAGAAAGAATCTTGTAATTGATGATATGAACAATGTGATTACATTCTCTATTTATAGAGTGATAAATGGAATTCAAAATGAGAGTGCATCCTTAATCTAGGTGTGAATGTCACCACTCATCCTTATTCTAAAGAGGTGGTGTCATTCTTTGTTTGCATCCTTAATCTAAGAAGGTGGTGCATACTCATCTTTAATCTAAGGAGTGGTCACCACTCTTCCTTACTTTAAGGAAGGATGTTCTCTTCTAGAATGGCTTGATCAATACTAACCACAGTACCTGAAATAGTTGAAGGACTGCCTCTTGTTGAGGTTGAATTGAAGAAGGCATCTTGCCGGGAAAAAGCTCCAACGGTAAATGTTTTCTCTTTTTTTGTTTGTTTCTTTTTTAATTTGATTTGTATCTTTCATCTCGAGTAGTTATCAAGATTTCCTGAAAAGAATTTGCAATAATTCTTTGCATTGTTTCATTTGGTATTGAATGCAAAATGCATGAAAATTTGTTATGTATTATGAATTAGCATTAGGTTCCATGTTTCGAGTGTTCTTTCCGTGGTTCATATCTTTGATGCAGCTTTTTTGTATGGAATTCGATGTAGGTTTATGCTGCAAGAAGGTCTCTGGATTTCATTGAGCAGCTGCTCTCGGAAGCTGTTGTGTACGTTGTCCACTCATTGATTATAGAATATGTTATATGCATTCTACTTCGTTTTTATTTCATGCCAAGACTTGCTATTTCCAGACTACACGTTGAAGAGGAGAAGTTATTTGTTGAGATCTCTGAAATTTTGTCAGCAGAAAGGTGTTGGGAGGAAAGAGCAAGTAGTATCCTTGCTAGTGCAACTCAGATGTGCGAGTTTAAAGATCTCGTAAGGTATTTTATGTTCAGGCTTTGTGATTTTCTTATAACTCAGCCCATGCTTAGTATTTTTAAGTCTTTTATTCATCGAAAGATGTTGTTTCTAGGATGTCAGTCAACATTGATGCCGTTTTGCCCTCTCTGAAGGGCATAGAGAACACAATTTCGTTGGCTGAAACTTGGCTTCAGAAATCTGAGCCTTTTTTATCTGCCGCTTCTTCTATGGCATCGTCTCCGTGTTCTCTGCTTGAACTTCCTGTATTAAAGGTTTGTCTGCTTCCTGTGCCTATTATGGTTTTATGTTTGCTAAAACATGTTGTTGGGAGTCTTCAATGCTGTAACTTTTGCAGGACCTAGTCTCTCAGTCTAAATCGCTCGATGTTCAACTTCAAAGCTTAGTTTGCTAGACGGGTGGCTAAGAAATGTCGCCTCACAGAGTTTACTCCGTCTGCTTTTCAAATCCGCTATGCGGGTATAAAGGAGTGGTTGCTGTGGATCCAAACTCATCAAAGAAACTGTCTTTGAGGAAGAGTATGAGCAAATTTGAGTCGGAAAACACAAAGCTCGATGTTTTGGCGTGGAGCAAGTACCAGCCTTGTTACCTGAACAGACAACTAATTACACTTTTGTCTACTCTCGGAGTTGAAGACAATGTCTTTGAGAAGAAACAACGGGAACTTGTGGATCAGCTTGACGCAATCTTAACTGATCCTTTGGAGGCTCATGAAGCCCTTGGTTTAATGGCTCCAGGGGATAACACGAAAATTCTCAAGGAATTAATCTTGTGTGGTTATAAACCCGACGCCGAGCCTTTCCTCTCGATGATGCTTCAGAATTTCAGGGCATCTAAGTTGTTGGAACTACGGACAAAAGCACGGATTTTCATTCCTAGTGGAAGATCTATGATGGGATGCCTAGATGAGACCAGAACACTGGAATACGGTCAGTTTTCAGATCCCACGAGGCCGGGAAGTCGATACATCTGCACGGGACCTGTTGTTGTTGCGAAAAACCCGTGTCTGCATCCTGGTGACGTTCGTGTTCTTCAAGCTGTCAATGTCCCAGCTTTGAGTCACATGGTGGACTGCGTTGTTTTCCCTCAGAAAGCTAGGCTTGAGGTAAACTCTTTCTTATCTTGATTCTGAATCCCGTTTTACGCACACGTGAACCCAAATGCTCCTTTAGATTCTCTGTTAATTTACATTTGTATCAGACTCGTTTAACTCGCTTATTGATTATTCACCATGAAAAGTGCTTAAAAGGACAATATATTGCATATTTTTACAAACTTTCTTTGTTAAAGTCTCGGACTTTGATTGGTGATTTTTTGTTGCATAGGCCGCACCCAAATGAGTGTTCTGGGAGTGATTTAGATGGAGATATTTACTTTGTATGTTGGGATTCTGAATTGATTCCGCCAAAGACGTCTGAACCAATGGACTACGCTCCTGAACCAGCTCAAATCTTGGATCACGATGTCACTATTGAGGTAAAAATCTTGGATCATGATATCACTATTAAGTTATTTTTTTTACATTTGGGGACTGCTTTTTATTCGCAAAATCGTCTTTCAGGAAATCGAAGAGTACTTCACGAACTACATTGTCAATGATAGTCTAGGAATCATTGCGAATGCTCATACTGCCTTTGCGGATAAAGAACCATTGAAGGCATTCAGTGATCCATGCATTGAGCTTGCACGGAAGTTCTCAATCGCAGCCGAGATACCGCAGCATCTTTATGTGAGAGAGTATCCAGATTTCATGGAGAAACCGGATAAACAGACTTATGAGTCGAAGAACGTGATCGGTAAACTTTTCAGAGAGGTAAAAGAGCGAGCTCCACCGTTGATCTCCATCAAATCATTTACCCTTGATGTGGCCTCGAAGACTTATGATGAAGACATGGAAGTTGACGGATTTGAGGAATATATTGATGAAGCTTTTTTCCACAAGGGAAATTATGATTACAAATTAGGTAATTTGATGGATTATTATGGGATTAAGACCGAGGCTGAGATACTTACTGGCGGTATCATGAGGATGTCGAAGTCGTTCACCAAGAGTCGGGACGGGGATTCGATTGGAAGGGCAGTTCGGTCGCTGAGGAAAGAAGCTTTGTCGTGGTTCAATTCAGCTGAAGAAGAAGAGGTGTTTGATGAATCGGCAAAGGCGTCGGCTTGGTATCATGTGACGTACCACCCAAGTTATTGGGGACTTTATAATGAGGGTTTGAATCGTGACCATTTCTTGAGCTTTGCGTGGTGCCTTTATGATAAGCTTGTGAGGATCAAGAAGGCGAATGTTGGGAGGCGTCAGCGCCAGGAGACGCTTGAGCGATTAGGCCTTGTTCTGCGTCTGAGTTGATTGCTAGCTAGATTTTTCAAGTTTTTTTTCTTTGGTTGTGAGTTTCTATGTACAAAATGTTTGGTTTGGAGTAAGAAATCACATTTTTCTTCAAATTTGGTTTGAATGAATTAAATCAAAACTGAAGCTAAATTCATTCCGGTTACTCTTTTTCGTATCTCGAAATCAATAAATTAAGTCAATGGATATGAATCTCTATACAAAAACCGATAATTTTAAGAAGGTAACAAACAAAAACAAAAAAAGCTTTACTACTGCAAAAAACCTCTCAACATATATGTACATAACCAGTTTCCCTGGAATGGGCCAGGCCCATCAAACACGCATACACAGCCTCTATATATATATCTACACACTCCAAAATCAAGAAAACACCCTTTGTATGTCGCAATTTCGGAGGAAAAGGAAAAAAAAATATCGTATACAAAAAAAATATTGATTTTTTTTCTTTATCAAGAAGAGGCAAGAAGACGTTGGCGATGTAGCAGAGCAAACTTGACATGCACGCAGAGTTTCCCTTTGTCCAAATAAAGCCGAACTCCAGTGACTAACCAATGCCCAGGACTATGTTGAGGTCCTCGACATAGCTGCGAGAGATCGACGAATTTACCAATCTTGTTATTCGCCGGCACCGGAGGTCCTCTGGGGTAGACACCGGAGTCCAAAACGACCTCGTTTTTGTCTTTGTTGTTAACCATATTATGATGAACACTCCCACTGGTCAATGGTAAGCTCATCGAAGAGAAGATTCCAGATTTTTGGGAAGTTCCTGGTCCATGGACCCAATCTTTCTGAACGACGTAATGATCGGAGACTCCGGTGAAACGGAGACGGAGATGGAGAACGGATTTTGAGCCGTGTTTTTTCACTTCGAGCTGTGCTCCGGTGACGATGTAAGCAACGTCGTTTTGAGAATTTTTGCATCTCCAGTTTGGGTCGTACTTCACTGGAGCTGTACACACGTGTGAGAATTTCTTGCCGTTTAGAGGTTCGAAGTAGCGATTGTTGTCGGAAATTTCGTCGGAGCCTCTCCATTTATGATCGTCGGTGATCTTTTCCCCAACCGTAGTCCTCGTATTTTCTAGGTGTTGTAAGTGTATAGCTAGCCTGATGAACGAGCATACGCATACATTGTAAGAAACAAGAATGTATCACATTGTTAAGCAATTATCAAATTTATTTATTTTATTTGATTTTTATAGAATATGGATAATTTATTCTTTCAAAGAAATAATGTCAATTTGCTATTTGCTTTGGTAGAGTATACCTATTGCATTTCTTGCCTTCAAGGAACAATCGTATTCCGGTTACTGGGTTCTTCTCGCTAGTCACCTAACCCGGAAAAAGATTAAAAAAAAATACCACAAAAGTTAGTAAAACTACTAACAATTTTACATGTATAATTAGTTAAGTGATCTTGCCAAAGAAATAAAAAAAAATATGTAAGATAAGAATTAGAGATGCATTATAAATACGTACAGGAGTGGTATTAACGTATAGTTTGGGGCCCATGAAGTTGATGTGAAGAGCCGGATACGCCGAAGCCATATTAGGCGCCGCGCCAAACGGAAGGTCATTATGGATAGGGGCCCACGCTCTAGGTCCAGAGAAGTCCAGAAAGTACTGTAGATCCATTATCGGCGGCTTGTCTGTTCAAATTACCATATTACCCCTCTCAATCATTTTACCAAACTATAGTAATAATAAGCCCTTCAATAGTCGAGAATATTAAGATAAGAATAGATAATGAAGTTACATCTGAGGTAGAGAGACATGGCGTGAGAGAGAAGACCAGAGCCAGGGACGTCTTTAAGTAGTGATGTGATCGGAATAAAGTTGAAATTGATCGCATCAGGCTTTTCTGGGACTGTTATCAGCCATTCGCTATGGCTCTTTGCTCTTCCGTCGCCTCCTCTTTTCGCGCATACAACCGTTATTCCCTGATATGTAAATTGCTTTTTCTAGTGATGAACATTTTCATTATACAAGTGGTTGTTTAGTTTCAAAGAAACTTACTTACATCTTTGGAATTTATCGAAAAATTATTGAAAACCGTTTGCTTGTCATCAAAGACATTGAAAGCCTCCGGGAACTGCAATATCATAACTCCAATAATGAACACAAAAGAAATGTATTTGTGCTAAGTTGATTTATGTAACTTAAATTGGGCTGACCTAACCAAAAAATAATTATAATTGGGCTGACCTTGGGCTGAGAGTGTTGATTGGCCTTATTGGGCCGGCGAGAAGAGAGAAGACAAGAACCGGTGAATAATTGGTCGCCGAGATCGTAGAGATGGTGGCGGAGGAGGTCGGTGTCGAGATCGGAAGAGTTGTCTTGTCTCACAACCACCACGTCTTGCCCTCCTACGCTCACCCCAATTATTACGTGTGTCCCATACCTCTCTATAAACCTGTCCTTTTCAAAAAATTTAAAATTTTGATTATTAATACTGACAGAATATTACGTATGACCAAAACAAATTATATAAGACCAAGTTTCAAATCTTTGCAAATTACATTCAGTTATTCAAAGTTTTTATTAATTTTTTTTTATCTTCGATTCAATTAGAAAGGTATCACAAGAAAATCAAGTTTCTTCCTGATTTTTCGGTACGATTCTTAGTTGGGAACGTTGACAATTGAAGTTTATTATTTGAATAGAAATATTGAAGATATCTTCCACATTAATTGGTAACATAGAATTAGTCAAAAATGTCCCAACTGTTCTATCAGAATTCAACCCAAAGAATTTTGGCAAATTTGGAGAATTTTGATGATATGTTTGTGCTCGTAATGTAATGCCACACAAATGATCCATCAAATTAAAAAAAAAAAAAAAAAAAAACAGTAACAATACCTGGCCAGTAATTGCGGGTCCCATGACGACGGAACGGCGTTTCGAACGCGATCCGTGAGACGCAAACGATTGGGATTGTGGATATGGAGATTAAAAAGCGTTACAACAGAAGCGTCGAGACCTAAAGATTTAACGTTTGCGGCGTCAGTTGCCCATGACCCGCTTTGAAACCCAAACGTCGCGTTGAAATTTCCCGACGGTATTTTCCCGGTCACCGAAGATCTCTGATTAAAATACTCCGACATCTGATTCCGAAACGAGACACACACACATGTAAATATCATAAGTTTGGGTTATCTCAAGGAAGAAACTATTTAATGGAGGACCTTGTTGAAATCGAGAATGTCGGAACGGAATCGAGTACGTTCTCCTTTGTCGCAGTTGATATCGGAGGAGACATTCTGAAAAGCTCCGAAACCAGGAACATATAATTCTCTGTTTTGAGTTTCGTCGAGGACAACCAATCTGTCGTCTCCGGCGGCGCCGTCGCCTTCTTTGCAGTATTTTAACCGGAAGTCTGCCGTTAAATCGAAGCCTTTGCCAAGACTCTTAACCGCCGTTTCCACCATATCTCCGCCGCCGCCACCTCTGTTCATATCTGTTCCTCTAATAGTAAAGCTGCGAGTCTTTGTAGGAAAAGGCAAATATATATATATAGATAGAGAAAATTAGTTACTGTTTTGATAGCTTGTAATGTTGGTTTATCAAACTTAATTATATATGTATATGTATATATATAATCTTGAATAGAAGAAGAAACTGCTTTGATTAAAGTATGAAAACGACGAGTAACAGCATCGTTTACGAAGTCTTCGGAGAAACACGTAGATAGATTAAACATTATAATGATTTTGGTATACATTATGTAGATTTATATGGTAGATATTATCAGAAAAATCTGATTAGTAAAGTTAATAATTTTCCAAATTTGGTCTTTATTTATTTGGTCATGATTACTGAATTATGGGAAGAAGACATAGAAAGTGTATAGTGACAGGCCTGGACGTTCGGATATCCGTTTGGATTCGGATAGGGTTTTTGGGTTTAGGTTTAGAGATCCCGTTCGGGTATTTTAAACCATCAGGTCGGGTTCGGTTCGGGACTTATCGGGTTCGGTTCGGATTTAGTAAACTGATTAGAATCCGCCCTTACCCGAATAACTTTTTGGATCTAGTTACATCAGGTATTTTGTAACCGAAGTAACTATGGTTTCGGGTAAGTTTGATATTTTTACCCATAATATGATAAAAACCCGAAATATATGCACAAAAAGGTTTTTCAATCGAGTTAATCGAAGTATATAAAAAAAAAACTTTGATTTTACTAAGCATCAGATTTGTTCGGGTTTTACTTCGGATTTCGGGTTATATCCGATCCCGATCCGATATCCGATATATTAAGCATCGAGCTCCATTCGGATATTTTAGAGGATCTATATCCGATCCAAACCGTTACTTTGGGTCGGGTTCGGGTTCGGATATTGGGTATGGTTACAAACGTCCGGCCTAGTATAGTCAATGTGGTTGACGTAGCATATCAGTATCGCTGATGCGGTTTTAATGACTGTTATATGCATTTCAAATTAAACTAGTTTTTTTCGCAATTATAAGATCAAGTTCCGGGATTAAGTTGTTTCGCTGTTATATTTCCATAAAAGAAAAATAAAAACTTTGACCGTTTAAACCCGCGTCCCAAGAACAAGGGAAAAAAATTAAAGAAGTTTCAAAAGTCGTCCTATCACAGGTCAAACCGATATCGGTTTAGCTTCAATTATGTAAACAATTTGTACATGAGCTTCACAACCAAATAAGCTTTCTTCTCTATTTTATTTTCCCTTTTAGCAAATTTTCCTCTGTATTTCGTCTATTCAAGTTCCAAGTGCGAGATTTGATAATTCCTTTTTGTAATGAAATGTGATTTAATGTACTTAAACGCAATAACCGTTTATCACAATTCTCTTCGAGGGAAGTAGTCCGCACGGTCAATAAACCCGTTCCAAAATCGCAATACAAGTGATAAAACTGAATGTAAAATGAACATGACTCTACTTCAAAACTTGTTTGACTGATTTATGAATTTGGATAGCAATGTCCAACGTCCCTTTCTTACGTAATAAAAGCATCTACAGAAGACAACAGAGGAAGTTGCCTCTTATTCTTCTTATTTACTTTTGTGTTTTCACACACCATTTAGCTGATGTGACTAGTAAATCGCGTACACGCATAAGGATATACATATTATGTCGGTATAAAGACAAACAATTGGCAAATAAAAACGGTTTTTTTATAAAGGATCATTAGACAGTGACACTAACAAGAAACAAAAAGGGTGCAAATATTTATCTCTAAGATGATGATTTGATATAAATCATCTAATTTTTCGTGTAGCGTCTGTGTGAACGCAGCTTTCGCGACGCGTCTTTCGTTGTTTGTTTATTATTAATTTTGGTATATATATATTTTTTTGGCAAACTTAATTTTGGTTTTTTTGTGTGTTTCTTATCTTTTCATGGACAATGGACTCCAATAATGGCCCAGGCCTTTTTCAAATACTATGTTATTTTGACGGTTGAGAAAAAACAAGCAAGGCCCTTTACGGCCCAATCTACATTTGTCCTTTCGCCTACAGCTAATCGACTCGACATGGTGGCCGGCGAAGAGGTCGACGAGTTCGAAAGTTTCTAAAGGAAAGTTTAAAATTCGAGGCGGGAGATTTGCGAATCAACAAATATCGGTGACTAACGCGTCTCTCTGTTTCTGGGTTTTGGTTCTTCTGCTCTAAATCTGAAATATTGCGCAAAATCGCTGTTAGGTTTTCTGGATTTCTTATTCGTCATAAATTTGAGCCTATTGATGATTCGCTCTTTTTTTGGGGGGTCAAATACTTACATTTCTCTTTTGTGTAGTGTACCTGATAGTGTCCTTGTATCAGTATTTCTGAATCTACATTGCTAGTTTGTTGATTAATTATTGTAGCTCTAGGCTCGTCTTTAGTACGAATTGGTCGAATTGTGATATTGGAACTTGGAATTGAGGGTTTAAGGAGAAAAGGGTTATGGGTTTCTTGACTCTATATTTTTTTCTGAAAAAACGCAGCTCTTGATGGATGACCATGGTGGCTCTGGAGCTTCTGATTTGAGCCTTAAGGAACTGATGGATGAATATTCATCTCGACCCCCACAAATAGCTGAATGGTTATGGTGTATCGAATATGTTGCCAAATTCGTTAAGGATATACGCTGCATACTTGGTAACTCGATCTGGGACCCCGCTTATGGTTATTTTGCATGTTAAGAGCAGGTGTTTACGGGAAATCTCTCTTTGCTTCAGATTTGATGAACATGGGCTATCAATACTCAAATGACTATGGGAGGAGGATTAATGAAGTCCTGTCTCTTAGAATTTTGGAATTCATGTTTGATCCAAGCAAGAATGATTGTGCTACGAGCGTCGGTGTTGCTTCTACTTCAGAGCCAAGAGTTGAGTTTGATTTATCTTTGAGCAACGCTGATGTTCTCAGGGAAATTCTGAAAGAGGTATGGGCTAACTGTAAATAACTTGACTAGGAGCAGTAGAATTAGGATGTATGGGGTTTATAATTGTAGTATTTTGTTCTCAAATGTTAGATTCCAGTATCAGAACTACGAGCAGGCATGCCGGAGCTATCCAGATTCAATGTTCTTCCATTTATTGCTTACAAGAACATGTGTTTGCCACAATGTGCACTTGAGAAGGTAAAGATTCCTCATAACTTTCTTTTCGTTTTTTTCATGCTTTTCTTTAGAAAGATGCCCAGTCAAGTGATTGAAACAGCGATGCGCAATTCTTTTCTGTTTGGATTGTGTAGCTGAGAGATGTGAGTTTAATGGAGAATCAGACAAGTGCAGCTCCTTCCATGGAAGCAAATGATCCCGTTTTTAGAGATGATAGATCAGTGCATATGGATACGTGCGAGGAGGAGCAACAAGTGCATATTGGTTTGGAACAAAGCGTAAAGGAGAAGGATAAAGTCATTGTCATCAACGATGAAGATGAGCCAATGCACACTAACGAAAAAGATGATGTAATTGTGATCGATGAAGATACAGAGAATGATCAAGACACAGCCGGTGAACCCATTAGCAATGGTAATACTACTGGTGAGACCTTTCCTCCAAGCTCAAGAAGATGGCCTGAGGATGCACGTGTAAAATGTACAAAAGATGGAACCTGGTTAATCAGTGGGAGCGATGATGATGAGTCAGATAGGGTTAAAGGTCCAGCCTTGGCCAAGAAGAATACAAACACTTACACAAACCTTCTTCCTTCGAGCTCCCGAACGAGACCCGAGAATGTATGCTGGAAATGTGGAAAAGAAGGAACGTTGTTGATATGTAGCAGAAGCGAGTGTACATCAAAAGTTCACAAGGAATGCTTGAATTGTGCGGTTGACGTTGATGAAGAAGGGAACTTTCACTGTCCTGTGTGCTGGTATGATCGAGTCGTTGCAGAGTACTTAGACTCTCAGAAGTTGATGAGTTATGCCAAGAGAAGACTGATGAAGTTTATGCCGCTGCTTTCAACAAGAAGCAAGAGAGTCAGGTGGTGAAAATTTCTGCTGCGACGGCACTGTAATTAGTTATATCCCATATTGTCTTGTTGGGGTAATTCTGGTGATCAATATTAGATATGGAATTATAGAACGCAGTGATTAAGTATCTGCGTTTTGGTGCAGATTAGAGCAATCCGAAACGCCCTTGTTCTTGGTGAATTTTGTGTAGGAGACGACTTAGGGAAGAAAAGTGGAGCAATTTTCTTTGTTCGTGTGTTGATGTAAAGAATTGGAGATGCGAGGGGTAATATATAAAAACTGAAAATTAAGGGTGTGAATCGTTATTATTTAAACTAGCGGGCACAAACTTCACGGTGACAAGGAGAAATTGTCTCACACGTTGACTGGAGTTTTTTTTTTTTTTTTTCTCAATAAAAAAAATTAAACACATTAGTTGTCGGTAACTGAAGTTAACACGAAGTCGTTTTATTTGATACAAAAACCAAGTTGTTGGAAAAGTCGTAACGTTAGTTAGTCTTTAACGACATACGGCTTATTATGTTAATTGCAGTAGTCAATAGAACTTGAATTAGGTCTATATATGTTGATGTTTTACACTAGAAAATGATTGGCTGAGCTACCATTTAGCATATGAGTGTTCAATCCAAATAAAGTTAATCAATAAAGCTAAACCACAGTTTAAATAGTTAGATATTTTTGATATCTAAAAAACAATACTAAATATAAGACGGATAATAAACAGAAAATAGATTGTCGGATAAGTTTCTTTTTTTTGAGTTGTTGACTCCGGTATCTTACCTTTAGATATCGGGCTCTTGTAATCATTTCATGAATTTTCAATTATAAAGACTAGTGAAAAAAAAAGGAAAAAAGCCCAATACATAACTCAAACTTCATAGAAAATAAATATGCATTGATTAACAATTGAAGCCAAACCAAATTTAAAACAGTATTATATTCAATTTTACCTTTGTGTTATTATTCTTTGACCCATTAAAACATCCAACAACCCAAACAGAAATCCAAATTAACTATACACCTCTGCTATATTTTCTAGTAATTAATATTAAGCATTCACCTAAAACCTACCTTTTTATGTACTGATACGATGTTTTTTGGGGGTCAAAAGTTGAAGTATTTAGCATTTTTGTTTGGAGATTGTAGTGTTCATCTTAAATCAAGAAACCAATAAATGAAGTTACGCTCTTGACCCAAAAAAAAAAAAAATGAAGTAACGCTCTTTAATAAAAAATGAAGATGATAAACGAAGTAAGTAATATTGTATGGAAATTGTGATTTTCAGCTTAATCAAGAGACCAATAAATGAGGTAACGTAAGATTGCATGGTCGTGGGAGATGAGGAAAAGTATAAGAAAATGGGTAATTTTGATTTCTTTTGTTTAACTGAAAAAAATGGGTATATTATTTATTTTTATCTTCTTTTTTTTTAATTGTATTTATTTATTTATTATTTTGTTTTATCTTATTTAAAAGAAGAAAGTGGATAGTACGAAAGGTCGTTATCCACAGATCAATAATAGGGTTTGGGGCTCCAAAACTGGCAAATCCATAACTCATCAAAAATGGAACTGTCCCATTGATGCAATAGTTCTATTCCTATTTATGATCTTCTCACTGTTCACTCTTCTGATTCTCTGTTTTCTTTCCAGCTTCGCTGCTCTCTCTCCTCCAAAATTCAAGATTATACTAAATGTATAACATCTTATTAGTGTGTAAGATCAATCCCACTAGTTCACCGAATCAAATCACTCGTATATCATCGGATTACTAGAGCAAGACAACTTAATCATTTTGTTAATTATGTGATTGTATTTTTGTTTCTATCATTATTTTAAAGCGTTTTTGATTTCTGTTAGTATACAAAAACACACCAATGTATATATGTATCCGTGTAAACTATTGTAAATTTCAGATTACGTAGTAGTAGTAGTAGTAAGCTTATAATGAGTAGATTCATGGGTTTAAAGGTAAGTATCCATATAAAATGGTGTTTTTTCTCTCTCTTTTTTTTGTTTTTGTTTTCATGTTTATCACATAAACTAACTATAAAAAACAATAATGGTCTAAAGACTAGCGATTGGCATGAAGATTTTATAAACTATCATGAATAAATTATATAAACATTTTTACCATAACTTCTCATACCAGACCAACCCACTGAAATGCAAATAGGGATCAGAAATGTGGTCAATATCACGAAGAATAAAGAGATACCGTCTATACCCAAATAAAAATTGATGTTTTCATAAGGAAGCCATCGAAGGCTTTCCACAAATTGAGATTTGGCCGTAGAAGAGTCGAATTGTATCCGAGGAACAGGAGAATACAAAAAAGTAATAAGAGAGGCACACAGACCAATTAATCGTATCGGTCGTATTCTTGAATTTGGAATGAAAAGAGGAGTAATGCTTCCTAGCACAGGACACAGAATAAGACCACTTAGAACTAACTATAAAAAACAATAATGGTCTAAAGACTAGCGATTGGCATGAAGATTTAATAAACTATCATGAATAAATTATATAAACATTTTTTAATTTCCTTCTTTTCTATATTGAATTCTTAATCAACCGAACTCATTAGCATAAATTATTAGGCAATTTGAAATATTGGAGAACAAAAAGGCAAAAATGGAAGCAATGAAACTTGTGCATAATTCTATTTATCGACAGTCTGACTCAGAGTGCTTTCGTAAGCAATAACACAATGCTTCTCCCTTTTCTTCATAATCTTCTCTGCTCCCACTGTTCCTCCACTCCTCTCCTTTCACTTCACCTCTCCTTTTTTCTTTCTCGTCATTTTTTATCTCCTTAATCAATTACTTACCCTGTACCACATTAATTATGTGATGGTTTACATTTTAAAAACGACAACTAATTGTAATGTTTCATTTTTAATGATAATCACCTATAATTTGGTTTTTATTTATCTGAATACTAATAACAGCTTAATAATATGATAATGTGACATGTCGACCATAGTGTGACCAATGACTAATGTTATCATATGATTCATATACACAATATATGTGTGTAACAGTAACAAGAGTCTCATAGACCGACAAAAAAGACCAAAAAGTAACATCAAAATCCTAGCTTCATACTTAGATTATTATGTCTCTATTACTCTATACTATATATATATATATCATATATTGTAGAGAGATGTTATATATATGTGTACTTGTAGAGCATGTGTGATAGACTATTGAAACATGGAGGTGAAGAAAGATGAGAACAGTTTCTTAGAAAGCATGAAACAGGAGATTAATCAGAATATAAAAGAAGAAGAAGATGAAGAGATTCTCAAGAAGAGAATCTCAAGCCACCCTTTGTATGGGCTTCTGCTTCGTTCACATCTCAGTTGTCTAGAGGTCCTCTCTCTCTCTCATATTAAAATGATTTAATTGTTGTATTTACTATCTCTTCTTTCTTTTTTTTAATACTAATCTCTTATGCATTTGGACCCCACCACGACCAGTTGTGTTCCGACGACTTTGACTCACCGGAAATTATGAACACGGCGGATGATCCTCCTGCCCTAACCAAACTGTCTCTCGACTCTGATTCTTCCCCGGAAGCTACCTCTTCAGAACTTGATCAATTCATGGTTCTTCTTCTCCTTTTAATTTCCCTTTTCCGAAAGAAATTAAAAACAAAATTCCGCCAAAATATATTTCAAGACAGCGAACACATGTCTTTTATCTTTTTTTTTACAGATTTCTTTAAGTTGTCACCTATTTTTTCAGTTAAAATAGAAAATATTAATACGTATCAATTAATTCACATATAGGAAGCGTATTGCTCGACCCTACGGGAGCTGAAAGAAGCCATGGAGAAGCCTCTCATCGAAACGCACCGTTTCGTTGATGCGATGTACACTCAGCTAAACGACATCGTTCTGTCATCACCCCCTTAAAAAGGCGAAACATGACAATTCTTCTTCCTTCGGTGCTTATCGTGTTACTTCATTTGGCCAAATTACTATGTACTGCGCGTTTCATTGTGCTGCGTTTTCGGAACGCTTTTGTAGAATCGTTTAATGGTAATCGCAATTTTAAAAAATTACTAGCATGCTTTCTGTTTTGAGAAAGATCAAACTGAAAACTACTAGCATGCCCTCCCAAACTTATTATGGTATTTTAATAAAATTAATCACACTCTTTACAAAACATAATTAGAGATTCTAAAACACTTTCACGATTTTTTTTTGTTTTTCTCTTCCTAGAATCAGATTAAAGAACCCATATATAAACCATTTAGAATGCGTCTATATATTGCATTCTTAAAACAAAGTAACGGTTGTTATATTACTTATTCATTGGGTTCATAATAAATACACACAAATGGCCAGATTAATAAACCAAAATACGTTTTGGATCATTAACAGTCTGTAAGACGACAGACGCATGCAGCGTTTGAGGATCCGGGTTTATCACAGTAAGCGGAAACAGGTGGACCGTAATAGTCAAAACACATTTTCTCGCATTTTTTACCATCGCATGGAACCATTGGCCAGAATACGGGACAATATTTTTTCTCCTGATTCAATATCATCTCTCTCGCACCTCAAACAAAACAAAACAAAATAAAAATAGAAGAAAAATCAGGATTTTGTTACATACATATAGAATTAAAAGTAAAATATTATTCTTTTAATATAGAAAATTTTGTACCTGAAGCAATGAAGATGGCCATGAAAAGAACAACGAAAATCGGGAGGTTCCTCATGATTCTGCAGTTTTTTATATAAACTTAATCGTAATTGGGACGTTTTATAGGTAATAATGATATTCAGGAAAAGACAGGATTTTCTTTGTATAATTGATAAAAATTTCTGTTAAGAGAGTTGTTCATTTCGGTAAATGATCAATTTTCTGGTCAATGGAATATTATGATTTAAATAGGCTGGATTTAAAAAAATCCACTTAAAAGTCCATCAATTAAATCATAAAATATATTCGGAATCCGGCCAAAGGCGCAGCCGACCCAAATACAGGTTTCAACCCATCAGTAGCTCACGACATCAACGAAGTATCACCTCGACCTCCGAATCTGGCGAGCTCCGAGCTAATAAATATCCATTTGATCAAGTCAGCTTAATCAGTAAAAGATATATTCACACAGTTTGGAGCTGTTCCGAAGATCGCGGAGAAGGCGTGGTACAAAGGATCCCGAAATATGTGGTGGCGGTTTAGACCATGAGACTCGAGACTTAGTTTTATACATCTAATTATTTTAACCCTAATTACATTACGATCTTCGAGTTCTCTCTGTAACTTATCTCTTCGAGAAAAACATGTATTCGTTTATTAATACAAATCCAATTTCGTCAATATTCGTTGATACCACGATCGTTACTCAAGATAAATATGACCGATCGTTATAATTCCTCTTCTTAAAAACTATATACAAATTTCGAGGGTATACCGTGCGACAAGGGTATACGACCGGTTCGGAATCCTGTGCTTGTCACTGTGGCAGTAAGGCGGGCAATCTAGTCAACTAATCGATTTCAAGGAATGAAATTTGTAGACTGAAGTGACGAAAAATATGATGCAATATTTAGACAGTGGGTCTGATATATGATACTCTGTATCATGGGCTTTTATAAATTATAAATGAAAATTTAATTCCTTGTTGGCCAAGTTGAATCAATTAAAAATGTAATCACCAAACAGAGAGAAAACACCAGTAAAAAACATATGGAGAAATTGTAAATTTACAGGCTGTCAGCGTCAGGGCCTATACCTTATATAATTTGGTAGTACGTATGAAGTTTACTACCAATGATTTTTTAATTTTTTTTAGTGTACATATCTCGTTAGATTTCCCAGCAATATGACATCCCAAAACTTAAAATATAAATTCCTACTTCTATATTATTTTTTCTCACTGCGATTGTGACATTCTTCTTTGTTTTTTTGAAGAACTTATCTCTCATAATTTAAGGCGACTTATATATGGGAAAAAAAATGAAATTCATTCCTTTATGTTTCTGACTACGAGTCCTTGCATGTGATGTGATCCAAGGAAAATGATTAGACAGTATGTTGATAAAAGCACGCTAAAGAAATTTATATAAAATTTTCAATCAGTTGAAGTAATTATCAAACCGCATGTTTTTAGCTAAATTTGTTATTCTAATTGTGACAAAAAAGGGACCCAAAATGCATAAATTCAAACGCAAACGCTGATCTAGATTGCCAAACAACAAGACTAGCGTCCAAGGTGCAATTTGCGACTACTAAAACTAGATGAAAAGGACGTTCACGTGGACCAACCCGCAGGGTATAAGAACCTCTCTCACTCTCCATCGTCTCCACTCCTCGCTCTAAACTTCCATAACTGCATCCCACTCTATATTCTCTAACCAACCAACCAAAACGAACTTCCATTTTCGAAATCGAAATTTGAATTTGATTTTTTCGTCGGAGAATTTTCGTGTCAAAAATGAAGGAGATCGCGTCGAGGAATTCAAAGCGTAAGGCCGAGGCGACGCCGTTCGCCGGGAAGAAGCTTCGGTCGACGCGTTCACGCCGGAAAAGAGCTCAGATCTCTCCAGGTGTTGTCCAATCACCTCTCTGGCACAAAGAAATAGGAGAATCTGCTGCTTCGGTCGATTCCTGCTCCAATTTGTTTTTCCCAGCCGATGACAATGTTTCCTGCGGTTCTAGCAGAGTCGAGAAGAGCTCTAAGCCGAGGAAGAACCGAATTGAAGAGGTAGAAGTTTCTGGACCTTTTAAAGATGTGAAGGAGACGATTGCTGATTCGAAATTTCGGAGGATTACGAGGTCATACTCTAAGCTAAACAAGGAGAGGGAAGGAGAGGGGATCGAAGTAAGCGAATCGTCCTTCGCACGATCCGACGTGACCTTTGCCGAGCATGTCTCCGACAACCGGAATTTGAATTTCGCATCGGAGTATAAGGAGAGCGACGTCGTTTCAGTTATTTCGGGAGTGGAATATAGCTCGAAGTTCGGGAGCGTAACTGGAGGAGCTGATAACGAAGAAATTGAAATCTCCAAACCGAATAGCTTCGTGGAAGCTGATTTATCTCTGCGATCCGCCATTGAACTGAAGCCGGAGCTTGAGACAGTCGGATGCGTCTCTGATCTCGCTTGCACAGAGAAGTTCTCGGACGAAGAGGTTTCGGACTATCCCGATGATGAGTTATCGGAGCAGCGTTCCGAGATATTTTCACAGTCTTCCGACCTCGATTTCTCGGATTACACTCCGTCAATTTTTTTCGATTCTGGAAGCGAATTCTCTGAGAAATCTAGCTCTGATTCTCCTACTTCACATACTCGCTCTCTGTTCCTCGAGTTCAAGGATCAGTTCCGTAGATCCACAATTCCGAACGATTTGGAATCTTCTTGCCAGGAACAAAACCGTGAAATTCAGTCTGAAGTAAGTGTATAATGCTTTCATATCTCTTGGAATAGTTGCTAGTGGCTAGAGATTGGAGGTGTGGTTATAAGCATGAAATTTCACTCGATTGCTAGTCTATTTTGATCTGAGACTTGTTCTGCTATGTCCTTCAGATTTGACTCTGAAATTCTGTTCTGGAATGAATCTTAAACATACATTTTCGTTTAGCTGCTAAGGTTTGAAGATGAGGAGGTGGAAGAGAGCTATCAAAGGCTGAGGGAAAGAGAGAGAAGTCATGCATATTTGCGGGACTGTGCTAAGGTTTACTGCTCCAGGATGGACCATACTGATCTCATCCCTCGTCTACGCTTGATCATGGTTCAATGGATTGTGGAGGTGAACATAATCATTCTGTTCTTTAATGCATTTAATCCAGTGATCTCTGAATGTCGAAGCTCGGAAATGTATCAGTAGTAGGAGAAGATTCTGAAGGAAAATGCTATTTCTAGATCCACTTATGATAGTTACTGATGTTAGGAACGAATATTTGGAGATCTTGTTCCTGGCTTGTAAGGTGTTTTGGCCTAAGGAAATCTATAGCTCATCTCAGAATCTTATAAGGTTTATGTACATATGAGCCAGCTATGGTAGTCTTTTGTTTGCTGATTGTCTTCTCCCTGACTACGCAGCAATGTTCTGAAATGGAGCTTCAGCAAGAGACCTTGTTTCTAGGAGTTAGCCTGCTGGATCGATTCCTGAGCAAAGGATCCTTCAACAGCGAGAGGACTCTAGTTCTAGTCGGGATTGCGAGTCTTACTCTGGCCACCAGAATTGAAGAAAATCAACCTTACAATAGGTACCAACCATATTCCATCTTCATTATTCTGCCTTCCTTTAATGTCCATTGGATAACTGTTCTGAATAGGAAAAAGATAAGGACCATTCCAAGAAACTGAGTATTACACTGAACCAAATCAGGGACTAATAATACAAATCCTATATGGTTTCTGTAAGAAATCAATCCAAGAGAATTCACTTGTAATGTGTGTCAAATATTGAATTCTGTTTCTCAAAAACTCATGATTGCAAAAACCTTCCACACACACACACACACAGCAATAGTTCAATTTTCTTCAACTACTCACCTGATACTTCCTCCATTCAATTAGCATCCGGAAAAGGAACTTCTACATCCAGAACCTAAAATACAGCCGGCATGAAGTGGTGGCAATGGAGTGGCTGGTTCAAGAAGTCCTCAACTTCAAATGCTTCTCACCCACAATCTTTAACTTTTTATGGTAAAAACCTCTCTTACTATATATTTTCTGCTCCAAGACACATGCACACTGAACTATACAAATAACTATCATTTATACATCTCAGGTTTTACCTAAAAGCTGCTCGAGCCAACCCAGAAGTTGAAAGGAAAGCCAAATCCTTGGCCGTTACCTCACTATCCGATCACACTCAACTCTGTTTTTGGCCCTCAACTGTAGCAGCCGGACTCGTAGTTCTCGCCTGCATCGAACACAACAAAATCTCTGCCTACCAACGAGTCATAAAGGTACCAATCTCTTCAACATTACTAAAATACTTTTTTTTTCTTTTTTCAACAACAGTCAGAATATTCACAATCCCAAAACCTCTCTCTCTCTCTGCAGGTTCATGTTAGAACAAAAGATAACGACTTGCCCGAATGCGTCAAGGTATTTTCAACATCACTCTCATCATATCAAATCTCCATTTCTCCACTAAATCGGTTAATGACTTTGTTTAAAATTTGTGTTTCTATGTACAGAGCCTGGAATGGTTGCTTGGGCAGTAAGCAATCCACAACAATAAATACCCCAAAACCAGAACACAGTATACTGCAATACGAACACACAGGTTATTATTACCATTTACAAATTAAACATAAGGTATATAATAAGCACTTCCTCTACAGATTTATATACTTAATCTCTGGACTTGATTAGCTCTTGGCAGACTACCAAATTATTAGGCCACCATTTGTGCCGCCACACACATTTATTGCTTATTTTCAATATTATACTCCCATTTTCTTAAAAATATTTTTCTTGTTCAGTACAGTATTTCCTCTTTAATACGTCTGAAAGATTTCCTCTATTTTTCTAATCGTCACTTTTTTTTTTATATTGGTCAGAATATAAAGTTTTAGTTTCTCTAAGATAATGATATTTTTATTCAGGCACTCTATAGAAAACATCATCATCTCCCATGATCTCTTGTTTACATCCAAAGCCCAGATTTTGATGAGAGAATTGTTTGAAAGATGGTTAAGAATGTAAAACTAGTGATATTTTTATTAACAATTAGAAATTTAAATCAGTATAATAAAAATACTAACATATGTGTACAATACCGTAAACAAGAGAAGCAAGAGATCAAACATAGGTGTGGATTACATATAAGTACTTCTTCAACGCTATCAAAAGAAAAAGTACTACTTCAACTCCAGAAAAATAGAGAATGGTACAAATTCTATGTTATTCAAACATAGATTTTAAAAAATACAGTGTTATTGGATTGGATATAGAATTTGTAAATGTCTCTTAAAATCCATTATTATTGAAAATGTTTTAAGTATTAGGATTTTAATGACTTCAAGAGATTTTAGAAGAGTTTCTTAGTTAAAAATACAAAGATACAAATTCCATGATTTTATGTAGGATTGCAGAGAATTTTAAACCAAATCATAACAACTTACTTAAATTCACCAAAAATCATCAAAACCATCTACAAACTTAGTAAAATTCAAATCACTCCAAATGTTCAGTTCAATACACCCCTCAAAATACAATATTTAAAACAAAGCAAAAAAAACACATAAAAAGTAGCCTATTGGTATAAAAGATAAATAACAAACAAATAAAAGATAAATATTTAAAACAAAGTAAAAAAAACAAAATATTGGTAAGCAGCGAGTAGCGTCTGAAAATAAGACATAACAAAAGTAGACATCTTACCAGCAGAAAAGTGCGATACAAGGTAGGTTTTTTAGCTCATAGAGTAGCCAGAAGTTATGGAAATAGTTTGAAATGACGACATAATTGTTGATTGTCGCCATCAGAATGATACTCCTTTAAAATAAAAATAAAAAAATCTGGCGTAAACTTAGACACTGTTGAATACATAATTTCCCATGATCTCCTGTGTATATTTAGACCCCAGATTTTTTTTAAAAAGACGTCGTTGTTGCTATCATCAACGAATATTATTGAAGATGCATATATGTATTATGTATAGGCGATGGTTAAGAACACGCATACGCATGCTCAATTTATGGCAGTATCTAGACTCTATATATATCCGGAGTGACTGAAAATATTTGAAACGTCTCTGTATGAATATCAAAAGCTAGTACTCTCTGTCATCCTTTTCATTGTAGCGGGCGAAGCAATATATAACTCCTCCATCCAAGTGTATCAGAGATTGGTCATAGTAAACTCGGCAATGAGGCGGATCTATGTATCTCCAAGTGTTAGAGTCAAGAGCAAAAACCTCGCACTTTGTGTATTCTTTCACTTCTTTGTTAACACACTCGAAAAACAATACTAGCTTACACACGGTCACTACAAAAAAACATGTTAAACTCCCACATAAATATCGGTGGGAAAAGTCCTGACAATTTTCCCACCGAAAAAATGGTGGGACATCGATCATTGCAAATTCAAAAATGGTGGAAAAATGGTGTGAAATTCCCCACCAAAATATCGGTGGGAAAAGTAGTCGGTAATATCGGTGAGAAATTGGTCGGGAATGTTCCCACGGTTTTCCCACCATTTCATATAAAATTTAAATCAGAATTTTAATATTATAATAATATAATTTTATAAATTGAAAAATTAAAAATCAAATTTAAAAACGTAAAATTTAACATAAAATTAAGTTTTCATACACAAACCTAAAATGTTAAGTGAAACCAAATTATTCAAAACACACATACACCTAAAATGTTAAATGAAACCAAATTATTCAAAAAACACACAAAAACCCAAATTCAAATCTATTATTGAGTCGCATCTTGGATTGCATTTGCATCATCTTCTTGCTGCAATTCGGGAAGTTTATTCCAATTGCTAGGAACAAAGTGTACATGTGATTCATAATACAAAGGTGCGATTTATAAACAAAAACAAAATTTGAAAAAAGTTGAGAACACACGCTATAGAATTGACTCTTATTAGCAGCAAACTAGTTTGACTCCAGAGATGTAAAAGACTATAAGCAGCACACCTGAGTGACGTCATCCATGTGGGATTCCTCTAAACAAGCAACTTGCTTTGAGTTTCTCCAATCCCACAGAAGAACCTGCACCATCACACCAGATCGTAACACATATAAAGTAGTGCTAAAAAGAAAGTGTATTCCTTGTGAAGGTTTAGAGATAATATAAAACAAAATGTCAAACCTGCTCTTTGCATCCACCAGCCAAAAGATTATCTCCAGCACCTCCATAGGAGAAGCTAAATATCTCCTGATAATTCTCAGCATCAATACACGAAACCTGAAACACCCGTGACCAAAAGCATGAACTAGATCAAATCAGATAAGCGTTATAAAGGAAAAGGAATTACATTTACTGCTATGATTCACCTGCTGGAAACTACGCGTGTCCCAAGATCTGATTGTCCCATCGGAGGAGCAAGAGTGCAGAACGTGAGGAGATGCCGCCGAGTCCGAGGAAAACGCAATATGATTGACGGTACCTGAGTCAGGGCCGGCTTTGGACGTGTGGACAGTGCATTTGCACGGGTCCCGCTTCTTTTTTTTTAAATTCTTTAAGCTTTTTACGTTTTTTAAAAAAAAATTTAAGCTTTTTCAAAAATTATTAAAATTTACACCGGATCCCACGCTTTTTTAAAATTCTTTGAGCCGGCCCTGCCTGAGTGACCTTTACATTCGCCGTAGTATTGACCTGTCACCGGCGAGTAAACCTTCACGGTGTTGGTCGATAGAATTAATGTGCAATCTGAAAATTTGTTTACCATTTCGTCCCAACATTCTTTCGTAAGAAAAACCCAGAAAATTAAGCCAAAAAAATGGCGAAGAGTCGACCAAAAACAAAAACAAGTTTCCTACAATTAATTACTTAACCAAAATCTACCTACGAATATTTTCTAATTTAGAATTGACTAAGAATCTAATTTAGAATCAGTTTGAGAAATTCTGAATCGAACTAAACTCGAAAAAACGAAACTCTAAAAAACGAATCTCGAAAATCGAAAATCGAAAATCGAAACTCAGAATTAAGAACTATGAATCGAAACTCAGAATTACCTTGCGGGAATGGCAGTTTCAGCTCTCTCTCTCTCTCTCTCTTGAAGAGGATGGACGCGTCTGGTAATTTTTGATGGCGGCGAGGATAATGAAGTTTAGATTTAGATTTAGGTTGGAAAAATTACCCACCGATTTCCCACGGTTTAGTAATTCGGTGGGAAAATTGTTGCTAATTTGCAAACGAATATATCGGTTGAGATTCCGTGGCGAATTTGCGATTGATTTCCCACGACCTCTCCACGAATTTCCCAACGGTTTTTATTTGGTTGGTAACCGGTCGCAAATTTCCCACGGAATCTCGACCGATATATTCGGTTGCAAATTAGCAACAATTTTTCCACCGAATTACTAAACCGTGGGGAATCGGTGAGTCATTTTTCCAACCAAAATTTCGGTGAAAAATTCGGTGGTATTTTGACATGTTTTCTTGTAGTGTGTTCTCTCTTCCAATCCCTAGCAAATAATCCTTATGCTGACCTATTACAAGAAACAAACAAGCTTAATTTTTTTTCTTTTTTGTTATTGAGGGAGTTTCAATACCATTTGGGCCCATAATTTAATCGACGCCCCTCCCTTGCGGAAATCTAACTAGGGGTCCTAAATAAACTTGGTCAAACAAACTTAATTACAAGAAAAATTCAAAGTAATAATTTGCGAATTCATAAGTAGTAAAGTACCGTCAGGGATGGTAGAGGTGGGATCAGGAAGACTGCGGCAACAAGTGGTGGCAGGATTAAAAATGCTAATACAAGTAATGGTGTAGAGACAAAACTAGCTAAATCACAAAAGCAACATCAACTGCATCCATATTAATGGTATGGTTAGGTTTTTATATTGCCGCCAATTATAAGCCTAATGTGAGTCACACGTGTACAGTTATTTCGTTAGAGAGCACATGTGCACATCTTCTCAAGAGAAATTTCAAATAATTATTTTATATTGGCGCCAATTATAAGCCTAATGTGAGTCACACTTGTACAGTTATTTCGTTTAGAGAGCACATGTGCACATCTTCATTTTGCCAACACAATTTGATACCAAAACCTGAAAAGAGAATGAAATGCTTTATTACTTATTACTTATCACAGTCATGAGAGATTGATTTTGGATCATGTTAGAATCCGTATACGTTTTGGTGTTGATCTCCTGCGCTTCTGGATCTTCTTTTTGTACTGGGAGTTGCTGAGTATGAACTGCTCGTGGAATACATCGAAGAAGACAGACGTCGGTAAGTCCATATTGTTGGAGGTGAGTTTAGCACTCTCCGGTTTAATCCGGTTTGAACAGAGACCGACCCAATTGATCCCGGTTTACGATGGTTCGAACTAAGTGAAAGGGGCCCACGATCACACTCAACGGGCCGAGCTCGGTCTAAAGCCCAACTCGCTACCAAACGCGCCGACCTCCGAGATTTGCGAAATCTTTCCCGATTTCGAAGGGAGAAACGGAAGATTTCCTTTTTCTGATGGAACTATGAAAAAGAAATCATCTCAATTTAGACCGACTCAAAACCTTATAAATAAGGAGGCCCTCGCCACATTCAAACATATTCACAATCATCTGAGAGACAGAAGAAATAGAGAGCTCACAACTGTTAATCTTTATTTCTCTTGTTTCCTAAGTCATTTTTACCGATCTCAACATCTTGTACTTTGCCGAGCTCAAATCAATAAAACAATATTTCGTTCATAAGTTTACTGTTTTGCCCCTTGTGTGATTTTCAGAATCAACACATATGTTTTAAAACACATGTTGTACCGGTACCACCGACTGTACACTGATTCTGTTTCCAAAGGCAACTGGTCTCCACAGCGAAGATATATTACACTCCCAAGCTATAGAAAAATGAAGTTTGACGTTAGTATGTAGAAGTTTATTTAGAAATTTCATATGTACAAGTTTATTTATAAAAATATTTCTTCTTTTTTGTTTACCTGCGCAGATGCGTATTTGGCGCGAGTGGATTGGCATTGCACATAGCGCCTCCCAAGTAGCAAGTTGTGTAAAACCGTGACCGCATTTCGCAAGTCGGCAAAGTCCCATGGCGGAATCTGTGAACAAATGAACACATGTAAACCGAGCAAATTAATTAACAGAAGATATGCTAAAGTGCATACCGTAGTAGGACGGTCATGGAGCACGAACTCGATCCGCTAGAAAAACACATCCCGCCGCTAAGAGAGACATGGAAAACACCGATGAGTCTCGCTCAAGCAGTGAGAGCTCGGTGATGTAGGAACATAGATGACCGACCTGGAAGAAAGAAAAGAAAATGAAGTTAGTCTAAATCATTTGAGATTTGATCGATAAGAAACCAAGATATGCATAAAATCTCAAAATTTCTTTGGTTAAGCACAACTCCCCAACTTCCACATTCACAACTCAAGAGCAGAGAAATCCAAGATAGAAAAAGAAAACTATAGTTTAAATTTAGGATGTTAGTTTTGGAAAAAAAATAAATTTTGTGCTATTTTTGGATATTTTAAAAAAAAAAAAAAACAAAGATGATTAAAAAAGAATGGTGTTGTATGTGAAAAATTTCTTATAAACAACGACAAAGTGAGTGAGAAAGACGAATGCACAAGAAATGCACAAAATTTTCAGCGTTAGGTAATGTAAACGATAATTCGACCTCGTAAGAATCGAACACTCTGCCAAGGAATCACGATGTGGAAACTTCATCCTTGCTTTAGTGATCCCATATTCAAATTTCCTACTAAAATAAAACAGGTAGAGAACAAATAAATAATACAAAAAAATTTCAATAAATTTAATACTAATATGTACACTGCAATATCAGGGAAAGCGATGCTATATATTGTCGTCATATGATATGTTTTTTTGACAATTTCGTCAATATGAAGTAACGATCAAATAATTGAAAATGCTCAGATAATCGAATCCGAGCTGGACAAAAAGACAAAAAAAGTTTGTATATATTTTTATTTAATCGTATCAAACCAAACACAAAAGATTTAATGTTATCTCACAGTAACATCATAAGGTTTGGTCAAGCTGAGAATTACATTTATAAACTTTTTCGTTATTGATGTATATAGTTTATAGTCGAAATTTTTAAGAATAGTACGAAAAACTACAAAGATATATAACAAAGGTTTTTACGTAGAGTGCTGAAAGTTTTTCGTAGTATATCTCATGTATAAGGTATATGCGCATACTACGAAAAAACTTATTCACAAAAATAATACAACGGCGAATTCTTAGTTTCCTGTAGAAACAAAAAGAAAAAGAGAGCAACAATAGTCAAAACGAGAGACTCCAACATATTGCAGTTGGCATATTCTTGCAGTTTACAGATCCTGCAACTTTTTTATTTTTTTGTTATCATGTCGCAACGATTTCTCGATTAATAAACGATTATTTGATATATTATTTTGCGTTTTTGTAGACTTTTCAAACAAACCAAATACTTTTTGTAAAATAATGGTGATCTAGAGAATATAGAAATACAATATGAGATGACAAAACACCATCGACATCGTTGCACAGTTGGCGACCTTGACTGCCAACACGCGCAAAAGCTTACGCACTCGCAAGCTTAGAACGCTACATCGAGGGAAAAGAAGAGTTAAGACAAAACCATCTTTGAGGCTAGAGGCAAATCCAAAAATTACATTTTTTCTCGTGTCACTGACGATTTATTTACATTACTCAAACAATATAAATGTCACAAAAATACTTACTTATTTTAATATTATGTTTAAACCACTGATTTTATGTCTTTTTTTTGCTAGAGGAAACCACTTATTTATTTATTTTATTTTTTTGCGAAAAGGTAAATATTCATTATGAAAATGAAAGTTTAGGTTTTACAGCAAAATTTAACATATCAAATTGGTCCCATGGCAAAAAAGAAATAAAAAACATAGAAGTAAATACATCTCCAAAAATTGGAGTCGAAATTCAGTGCATCGACAGTGTCGTGAGCAATGATCACGTTGTCAAGATGCAGTGATAATGATCTTTTGAAAAGATTAAGCCATGGTAGAGCCGAGTACATAAACATTTCGAAAGACTGGGAAAACGCTATAACCGCAAGAAGGAAGCTCTTTCACCGGCAGCCCGAGACAGGGACCTCACTCTAGAAAGCTTTCAAAGCCCGCAAGCAATGACCATTTTCGTCAATTGGTCTAGGCTTATCCGACTAATCCAAGGACTAATCCATGAAACGGAACTAACTACAACGAGCCAAAGGGCCTTGCTGCGCTAACTCGCTCAAGCTAAGATCTCTCCCCGATGTCAGCGAGCATAGAGCCTAGCAACGACCTGACCCAATAGCTTTACTAGCTCCTCCAAAAGCAGAAAAACGAAACGCAACATCTTCCTCGACAATAAACTAAACCCGCTAAACCACTTAATTTACATCTTCAAAAGCAAACGATTGGCAAAGATCCAAGCAACCACCACGCCGAAAACAGAGCTCTGAACCCCGCCTCAGCACAGAAACTCTCACGCTGCCACCAAGAGAAGCTCGCTCAGTACCTCCAGGAAGAGTCACCGCCATGAAAACATCACCAACGGAGCCAAACCCAGAGACCACGCCGGAGTTTGCCACAACTCCAATACGCTTTACCTAACCAAAGACCAGAGAAACGTACACAGAGGGAGAACAAAATCCACACCCGGAGAGACAACCACAAAGAAGAGGAGAGCCACCAAGAGCAGAAGAACCCAAGATCGCTGCAGAGGAAAGCAAACCAGGACAAGAGGAGAAAAGCTAAAGCCAACGAACCGCAAGCAGTCCTCGAGCTCTGCAGCAGCGGTGACAAAAACCGGATCTTCAGCCTCTACATCGCGGCAGCAAAACTCAGGCAGGTACTTACCTTGGGAGAACCGGCGACGGGAAGCACAACGGAGAGCACGACGGGAAATCCCACAACCCCAAGGAGATGCAGTCCTCGAGAATCAACCAAAGGGAAGATGAGAGAGGCAAGCCACGAACTCAGGAGAGCCACCGCCTCCGACAAACGACCACATCAAGGGCGACTCGAAACTTCGATCTACCGCGGAAACCGTGCAATCACACAGGGGCAGAGGGGGAGGAGGACAAAGAGACACCATGGGTCCCTTTTCCGGCGGCGGTGAGAGACACCGCTCACCGGAAAGGGAGATCGGTACAGTAAAAAAGGAGGCGGCTAGGGTATGAGAAGGGGGAGAGAAATCGCCTCTTAAAGGCCTATTAAAAAGGAGAGAAACCACTTATTTATTATAACGCATATTTGTACATTTAAATTTTGAATATACTATTTGGTGATAATAATAATGCTCTTTACACAAGCCGGTTTTTGGTTGACCAACAAAAAGAACAAATCGGTTAATTCGGACGAATAATTGAGTAATGGTCTAACTAACTCAATTAACTGAAGGGTTAGAAATTTTAAATTTAAAACTGAGTATTATTTATGGTACACAACTACATTTATCACACTGACCATTTAGTTTGGTTATTTCCCACCGCTAGGCGCTTCATCCATTTTGATTACACTTCGCATTTGCCATGTTATATTCATCTACTTTTTGATTTATTCTAATTACACCATTCAAACATACATTTTTAACAATGTTGGTCATGGCGCGAATATTTCAGAGTCAAGTACGTATCCAGTCATAATCACGAGACGGCCATCGCATTGATAATGGGCCTTCGCTTAAGACAATAATATCAGGGCCGAATCTTAATTGGAGCTCCATTACATGTACTGATCCAATAAAAATCCATTACCATAAATTGAGTTTGTGCATATATACAACGATTATACTGAGACATGCAATGCATAGATCCTATAATATGACAAGTGCTTACACAACAAATGACAAGTTGGGCGTCAATAATACGTCTCGAGTTGACTTTTTGTTTTTTGATTTTTTGATTTAAAAAAAAAAAGTAAACTCGGGCCTGGTCCACTGTCTCTTTTATATTCTTATCACCTCATAGTATTGCATTGTTAATGTTAACAATCTTTTAAACAGTTAAGTTCGTTCAATTTAGCTTTTCTTTCTATATATGTCGATAACAATTTCGTATTCATCTTTTCTAAATTCCATTTATTTTCACTGTATTGGACTGTTTTAACTTTATCGAAACATGACGAAAACCGCGTCTCGTGTCGTGTGAAAACTTTAAGCCAACAAAAAAAAAAAAAAACCAGCCGTTCACTTATTACGATGGTTGAACATGTTAATGACAAAAGTACCCCTAATTCTCTCATATTATTTTAGCTTTGCCATTGAGCCGACCAAACTTTCCCACCTTTTTACCGTTTCTCCGCTTCGTAAAACTCTCTCTCTCTCTCTCTCTCTCTCTCTCTTCTACATCCTTTCTCTTTCTGATTCTTTCTCCAACGCCATGATCGGAGAGAAAGATCTCGCCGGAGATGGAGAGTGCTCTCGAACCAAAACATCAAAGCCTCGATTCTCTCATCTAAACAACGACAATCAAGATGATAAAGTCGGCCGGTTTCAGAAAGGCGTCGATTTCCTCAGCGTTCGGTCCAGTAACCTCGATGGGTTCTCTTCGAAATCATCACCCAGATCAGGTAACGAGCTTACCCTCAGCTATCTCTGTGAAAACCGTGAGCTCTCCGGGAAAGTCGCTGAAAGTCTTGGTCAGAAGGGGAAAGAGGTGGTAACGTTTTCGGAGAATTCGAGTTACGACGAGAAATGGATCGAGAGAGATTTCTTCAATTTGAGAGAAATCGGTCCGAATTCTTCGAAGCGAAAGGCTCAGGAAGACGAAGAAGAAGAAGAAGATGCTGAAGAAGATAAGAAAAGCAACAAGATCGAAACCCTAAATCTCTCTCTAGCTCTCCCGGACGTTTCTCTTTCTCTGACGGCGTCAAACGCCGTCAAAAGGCCGAGAGTGGCGACGAACAGCGAACGGACAACGACTTCTTTCTCAAACGATTTCACGGCGACGGCGCCGTCAATGTCCTACTCTTACTCTCACCCTTTCTCTCACAACATCAGCTGCTCGATGACTCGAAACTCCACGGATTTCGATTGCTCCGTCGGGAAAGACGACCATATCTGGTGCGCAGGCGAAGGAACCAACGGATCTGTTCACAGCCGATTCAGACCCATCGGCGACGGCGTTGCGCTCGCGAGAAATCCCATCTCCGGTAAGCCCTCGAGCTCCTCCGATTACTCCTTCTTCCCTTCCGAGTTACCAGCTCGGCCGGGGATGGAAGTCACGATTTCCGGCGATTCGAGGAAGAAATTACCCAATTCGGAAGAAAACGATGTGGCCAGATCGGAGAGGGTGCTATACGACATCGTTTCGGAATCGATTTCTTCTGTGGCGTTGATCATTCAAGGGATGGCTGATGAAACCCTTGAATCAGCTAAAGAGTACTTGAGGAACTTGATCGATTCGCCGGAGAAGAAGGAGAAGCTGACGAAACTTCAGAACCAGATAGACAAAAGATCTGATCTTAGCAAAGAGACGTTATCGAAATGCGTCAAGGATCAGCTAGACATCCTAGTGGCTGTGAGAACAGGGCTCAAGTATTTCCTCTCTGGTAAAATCCGAATCCCCATGAACGAATTGGTAGAGATCTTTCTGTTCTTGAGATGTAGGAACGTGAATTGTAAGAGTCTCTTGCCTGTTGATGACTGCGAATGCAAAATCTGCTCCAACAACAAAGGCTTTTGTAGCTCTTGTATGTGTCCGGTCTGTCTGAAATTCGATTCAGCTAGCAATACGTGTAGTTGGGTTGGGTGCGATGTCTGTTCGCATTGGTGTCACGCTGTGTGTGGGATTCAGAAGAATCTCATCAAACCGGGACATAGCTTGAAAGGTCCTCGAGGTACGACCGAGATGCTGTTCCATTGCATTGGTTGCGCTCACAAATCAGAGATGTTTGGATTCGTTAAGGATGTTTTCGTGTGTTGCGCCAAGAATTGGGGGCTTGAGACTCTAATCAAGGAGCTCGATTGCGTTAGAAAGGTTTTCCGAGGAAGCGATGATGCGAAAGGCAAAGCATTGCATCTCAAAGCCAATGAGATGGTTAAGAAGTTAGAGAGTAAACAGATTTCCCCGGTCGATGCATCAAACTTCATCATCCAGTTCTTCAACTGTAAGTTCCCAATTTCTACTTAAACTCATTGTTTAGATCAAAGATTAGGAACCTCAAACCTTATGGATTCTATAGATTGAAGTTTAATTCTTTCCTTCTCTTATCACAATTTCTTGCAGATGCAGAGTCGGTATCAGAATTTCCGGAACCGAAAGAGCAAGCAGTTGCACCAGAAACGAGCTACAGAAAAGACGAGGCATCTGTGACGCCTTCAACGTCCAAGGATCAAAAGAAGAAGAGCTTTGCGCTAACCGATGCAATGATGAACAGTTTTGATAGTTTAGAGAGCATGGTGAGAATAAAGGAGGCTGAAACAAGAATGTTCCAGAAGAAAGCGGACGAGGCCAGAATAGAGGCAGAGAGTTTCAAGAGAATGATAGAAATGAAGACGGAGAAGATGGAGGAGGAGTACACAGAGAAGCTAGCGCGGCTGTGTCTGCAGGAGACAGAAGAGAGGAGGAGGAATAAGCTGGAGGAATTGAAGAAGCTTGAGAACTCGCACTGCGATTACAGGAACATGAAGTTGAGAATGGAGGCTGAGATTGCAGGTTTGTTGAAGAGAATGGAAGTTACAAGACAACAATTGGTATGAAGGAATCTGAAAAACAGAGCCTTTCAATTATCCATTTCTCCACCCGCTTCTTAATGTTTTTTTTTTTTTTTTGTGGGAAAATATCAAACTGGTGATAAGTGTTTTATTTGTTTCTCTGGGTATTACCTTCTCAATATTAAATTTTTTTATCTTTAACTTCGTTTTTTTTGTTGTTATAACTATAACTATACATATTTATTCTATATGTTTATATAATACATTTATTTTGTATAAAGTAAATCATATGTATAACCGTATATTTTGGACTAAACGTTTTATCATAAAAGGAATTTGAAAATGAAAAGACAACTACAAGTAGAGCATTGAATTTGTCTGACCAAAATTTTATTTTGAGAGATTTTTTATTTTAGTTAAATAAGCTGAAATATTTGTCATTAGGAGAATTTTGCAGAATTTATTTTCACCCAAAACTTAAAGTTTTAGATAGTTACATATAGAAGTAAAAATGGTTTATTTCTCTAGATTCATTAAAATAAATACCACTTAAAACTCTCTTTTTAGTTAGTTAATACTTAATACCAATTAAGAGCATCTCCAATGTATTATGAATCTAGAAGTAAAAATGTAACTATTTTTATAAAAATGTAACTATATGAAACAAATGTAATACTTAATAAATCTATAAAATTTACAAATTGACTCATTAATTTTTTATCTTTCAAAACTTCCATAAATTTACAGTGTCGAAATATATATTGTGATCAATATTTAAATAAAATATAGCATAAGTTTTTTCAAAAGCGACCCATTATACAATTCTTAAGTGGATAAATGTAGTGGATTTAGAAATTTAATATATGAAATCATTTAAATTTTGAACGATTATTTTATAAATAAAAAAATTTAATTCCATTTTGGAATGGAAAATGAGATTACTCCCAAAAAATGACATTTCCTCGTTTTGGACTTGAAAATAGAATTGGATTGGAATAGATTTTACTCTAAATTAAAGTTTGGAATAGAATTGAAGATGACCTAAGACATTTAAAATATATTCTTTTGAGAAAAAGAGTATAAAACAAACTGTAAACAAATGAATAATAGTAGTGGCATGGAATTTTCCGGACCGTTGAAATTGCTTTCTGACGGGGAAATTTACCACTATAATTAAAGTTTGCAAATAATATAACTTTCAGTAAGCATCAAAGATCAAAGGCCAACAAAGAAGAAAAAAAATCCAAAGTAAATTTAGAATCAAATATTAAATAACCACTCAGGACCCAATTAGATACCACACCAATCACATTTACACACCAAGACAAACAAACAAACAAGGAATTCACTGAATTATACAATAAAGAAAGATAAATTTAACGGTGGGTAGGAATCCATCAAGTATAATGGCCAAGAGCGACGGAGAAATCAACGGAAACACCAAAGAGTAGAATGGCTAAGCCTGTGAAGTTAATGAGACGTGACTCAGCGTTTGTGCTCTGACCAAGCATCGTGGCTCTCTGCATGAGTCCCGTAAGTGCTGCTACAATACCCATATAAAGTAGAGCCCGACCACCTAAGACGTGCCACGGCATCATCCTCGCTCTTGTCCCCGATGAAGATTGTGGCGCAAGGAATGTGAACGCACCGAGTAACCACTGTAAAATTACATCACCACCACAAATATTCAGCAAATTATGGTTTCATTTATAACGTTAAAACTAATATTTATGAATTTAAATTAACCTGGAGGCCGAGGAGGATGAAAGTGGTGAGACCGATCCAGGAGTGAAGAGAAACCATGTCTTTAAGGTTTAATTTGTCGTGGAATCTAAAGGCGGCGCAGATCCCGACAATACCTAGAACTAAGCCTATTAAGTGAAGCCCACCGTGAACCATTTTCTGCACTTGGTGCGACGCATACGCCGTTTTGTACGTCATCATCGCTGCACAATCATTGTCAATTATTATTTTTAAAATTGATGCAAAATCACGAATGAGACTTCCTTTTGTTTTTTTGGCAGAAATCACGTGTTCACGGTTTAATTATTCTATGGATAACATTAAAGCCAAAATAATAATATCCTATATATGGATGAAAGCTAACAAAGTTGAACGGTTTATATAGTTCGGTGGCAAATTTCGCTCGAACTTAACCGGTTACTTACTTCGGTGGCAGATTTCAACTAAACTTAACTGGTTCTATACTCAAATCATCCGTATGCGAAATTAAATTGTATTTGCCAAAAACCATGATATTATAAGTTTTTTTTTGTATTTTGTTGTTATCTTTTCTAGGTCATGGTGAAATTACCTTGGCCCACGAGGAAGAGAAACCCGCAGTACATGAGAAATGGGTGCACCTATATATCAACCATTTCCAAACCAAAACAAAATAATTAGAAAATTTATTAATTCAGTTCAAACATAATTTTTGTTTTTAACATAAAAATATGATTGAACTATTTGACGTATTTATATACATACATAAAGTGTAAAAATAGAAACTTACATTTAAAACCTTAAGGGGATTGTCGGAGCCATACTCGATGCCTTCACGGTAATGGAGAAGCCATATGAGCATTAGAACAACGGCTAAGATGCCAAAGAAATGAGCCACAAGTGTCGAAAGCGACGAGTGACGCTTTAGAGTTGTTCGATCCGCTGAGAGGTCCATTGTCTGATTTAGTTTTGGTTCGGATCGCTTCTTGTTCAAGAAGATGATGACTCAATCAATGATGAAAGAGAACAGAAGAGAAGAGAATGTGCTAGATTGTGTATTACCGGTTCTGTCGGGTAAGGATGATATCTTAAAGGGTTATTTATACTAAAATAATTGATGTGTGAAAACAACCTAAAACAATATATAAATAGAAACATAAAATGGCACGTAAGTGTTTACGCCACATACATCTAATATATACAAGTCTCTAACCAATGTTGCTAAAGTCGATCCGGCGTGTACGATTGATTTGACCACAATCCGGATTAAAGTTGTGGTTTAGATTAATATCAGTCATTTGACGCTTATTTTTGTCGGAAGGAAATAAAATATTTTAAACTTTTAAGATTCGGTTCAATGAAAGTAACCAACAAATCAGCATTTAAAGAAGGAACAAAAAAACGAAAAGGATAACAAAAATATTTTGGTTTATTCACTAAACATAGTTGGTTTATATAAGTACATCTTAACTTGTTTTGATAAACTGATTCGATCGGGTGACCTATTACTATGACCGAGGTGGGATTAACATCCTTTTTAAAGCTCTTCTTTAATCAAGATCGGCCCATTTCGCCAATAAAGCTTATTTCGTCAATAAGGTACATCTCACCGATCAAGTTCATCTCGCACGCCCAGCTCAATCGTACGACCTAAAAGAAAATGAGGTGGATTGCCACCTAAGTCGTTAAAAGCACGATCGGTCAGTCCATTCTGCCCGACCCTACAACCTATCCTACCCGACCGTACAATAATTATAGTATAAATAGTAGTATACTTTCATTATGAAGGAGGCCAAATTTTTGGGGGAAGGAAGACTTAAACCGACCTTATTACATTCTGTTTGTTGTTCATAGATTTACCGATCTCATTTCTTTTCTGTTCGCTATTCGCTAATTCAACCGATGTACACTTTATCGATCAACGTCATTTGTTATATCTGCCGAGCAAAGACTTTATAATCGAAAATCTTCGAGTCTTCTCTTTACTTTATAATCTAGTTACTTGGTTGTCCTAACCGATACAACACCTAAAATATAAGTTAGTTCGATTTTGTTAATATTAAGTATTAAATATTTCTAGCACTTTCTAATTAATTAGTTAGTATAACTTAACCATGCAAGAGATATTGGTGAACGAATGAGTTGCTTACGTATAATAAGGGTTTGGAATATAAATGAAGGGGTTTCTATAGCGAGGACAGCTAAGGGTTTCAATCTTTTGGATTTTTTCGTACGTTTGATTCTAATCTCATCTATCTAACTTACTTTGGCCCTACCTTCTATTGCCTTTATCTAGAATTGCAATCTTAATTATTTGATGTAAGAAATCATTATCTTTAAGTCGTGTAAAGAGAGAGCTCCATGACGGGAAAATAGAGGCAAGGGAGAGAGGTCCAGTTACTACGTCCAATAAATATATATTGTTTATTCTTGAAATTTGAGAGGTAGAGAAGAGTTAAGAGATATGGATGAAGAAACAAGGCTGGTGGTCGCTTTTTGAACATAAAGAACGGCGTAATACATAATTTTAAAAATTCCAAAATATAAAATATGGATTCAAGTTTCAACTAATTAAGGTGAGGCAAGGCAAGTATCCGTAACCAAAATATACAAATCGTTTTTCTATTTATAATGAAAAAATGATGTATTAAGTAACTAAACGTCTAAAGATTGGACAAAAAAAGGGGATAGTAAAAAAAAAAAAAAAAGGGATAGATAAACTGCATTGAACTACATTTGGGCCGAGTATTAGTTTGGTTTAGATATATTTTCTTCTTGATTAAATTTCAAACCAAAGTGAAAAATTTAGGAAATTTATATATATATATATATATATATATATATTATTTAGTCCACATAACGGTCCTCCTTTGTCCCATAACTTCGTATAGCATACATTATACGAAGTTATACGATTCAATACACCCCTCAAAATACAATATNTCTAATGGGTTTTTAACCTTTTTTATTAATAAACTTTGATAAAAAAAATGTTAAGAACCTCTATCAAAGTTTTTAAAATTAAATTTTTCCAATGGTTAAGAATCCCAAGGTTCTTAAGAAAAAAAATATAATTTGCAAATTTAATCAAAAACATTAAATTTAGCTCAAGAGTCAGCAGTGTCATCACATTTGAGCAAGTATAAAGACACCATTAACACAAAAAATATTGAAACCATAACATATCATACAATCGAGAATATATTACATAGAAACCAAAACTTATCATACAATGTTACATATATTACATAAAAACCTTTTACTCCATAACTTATCATAGAATGTTACATAGAAATCATTCATTTGACAACATCTCATTCATTAGCTTGTTTTTCAATGTCATTTCTATATCACTAAGTGGCTCAGTTTTTCCAAGGAGTTTCTCAAGCATTGTAAGCTTGCTTTGTTTCTGTTTCATTGCATAATCTTTCTCCTTTATCTCCCACATGCTCTTAAACTCCTTTAGGTCATTGCCTTCTTCTTCCTCCGCAGTGGTTGGCTTCCTAACAGCCCTTTTATCTTTGGCCTTTGCTGCCTTTGCTGCCTTAACTCCAAGAGGACGAGCATGTGATGCTTCTTCTCCATGGCTAACTTGAGTGCTTGAAGACTGCGCAGATCCATCATCCATCTTTTTTTTTTTTGACATTCCAGCACCTGTAGTTGAACACCATTTCTGATCATGGTGAAGCTCTCTCCAAGCATGCTCAAGGGTGAAAGGCTTCTTGTAGTCGTTGAAATAGATGGCAAGGGCCAGTTTCATCACATCATCCTCATTCTGTCCACTTGATTTCTGAGTTGTTGCAGCATTTAAGCATCCCACAAACTTGCACACTTGGTCGTTGATCTTCCCCCACCTTTGCTTACAGTGAGAGGGCTCTCTCTTTTGCAGACCAGCTAGCTGAGGACTTGCGTGATAGTAAGATGCAATGCGTGACCAAAACGCATTACCTTTTTGCTCATTCCCAACTACTACATCCTTACTAGTGTTGAGCCAAGCACTTATGAGCACCACGTCTTCTGTGGGTGACCATTTCCTTCTTTTAGCTTGAGTACTTAAGCTAGGTTCCTCATCATCAAAAGGATTGGTTCCAAGTGTCTGACTCGATTGTTGACTAGTTAGAAAGTCCATAAAGCGAGGTTCATATATCATAGGATCGAAAGGATCCATAGCTAAGTTTCTGGTGGGTGAGAAAGAAAGAGGAAAATGAAATTTTTTGAAAACATAGAGGAAGAAGGAAGCGGAGAAGGTAGATGAGAAGGAAGAGGAAAATGAGGTTAGGTGTTAATGGTTTGGTTAAGTTTTTAATAGAGAAACAAGAGCAAAATTAAGTGTGAGGTTTAAGTGTGACATAACAAGCAATGAATGACAACTACCAAGTCTCTCTTTAATTACGAAATCAATGACAACTACCAAGTCTAAATGCATTGAGTTTTAATTGACTAGTTCCACTTGACTACTTAAGAATAACATTATAGACTACTTAACATACACTGAGTTTATAATTCATGGTGATCAAGCAATGATGTAATCATGGAAGCAAGCAATTGTACTATATACAATCAACCATAGTCAATAAACTCAATTGTACTAGAGATAGTCCTGACCACAACAAACTCTCAGGTTTAGCAACCACCTAAAACATAAAGTTCATTTATTTCACAATGGTGTGACTCAATCAAAGCTCTGATTAATGATTATAGCAATTGAATACTTGTACTCTAAATTCAACTACTTCAATCTAGAACCAATGCAAAAAAAACTAAAGAGTAAAAGTAAAACAAGCAATCTAATTAAACATAAACAAGCAATCTAATTAAACCTAAACAAGCAATGACAACTACCAAACATTTCAAATCCAATTCCTCAAACCTAATCTAAATCAAACACAATTCAGAGGTTCAATGATTTAAGAATGAGAATGGTGGATAAATTACATTGTAAGCGCTTCGATTACGGTCTCTATTTCAATTTATCTACCATCTGTTTCGACCGGAATCTATGAACCTGACCATATCAAAAAACAAAAACAGAGAATCATATCAAAATCAAGCAAACCAATGAAACAAACAAATCAACGGATTTAACATAAGGAAACTAATAGATTAATTAATTTCCAATTCTCAATCTGCTAACAACCCTAAACCCTAATTTTGCTAACATCAATTCCCAATTCAAAGAATCCTAATTTTACAAATATGAAATCCGAATTCATAAAACCATAATTTTATTAACCTCAATTCCAAATTCATACGACATGCTAATCCCCTAACCCATAAACAAAAATCCGATTCAAATCTTGTCTCAATTCAATGAATCGAGCCGAAACAAGAAGATCAGGATGAGAGCTTGGTGGTTCGACGAAGGAGACGAAAAAACACAGAGAAGAAGAAAAGAAGGAAAGAAGAAAAAGAAAAAAAACAGGTTTATTTTTATTTTTTTCTCCAACCAATCAGAAAGTGATACATATGGGGTTCTTAATATCTCTTAAAAATCTTCCGCAAGAACCGATTCTTAACAAAATAATTAGTTTTGATTTAATTTAAATGGTTTTATCTTAAGAACCTTAGCTAAGAGCCTTGTAAGAACTCCCGATGGAGCTGGTCTAAACAAAAATAAATAATAATTAGGTTTTGTTTTATTTTGGCTAGGGATTCAAAAATTTAAAGCTAAAAACCTGAAAGACTTGAGCCAAAAATGATGTCACAAAAAAAAGATAAAAAGACTTGAACCAAAGCAAGGATTCGCTCCTATAACTCAATCTCCACGCAGTTAGTCTCCTGTTCTCTGAAAACAGGAAGCTTGGAAAACATTTTTTTTTATGGCTCAAGAAGTTTTCTGGCAAGTTTCTGGTCTGCACAGACCCGACATGTGTTTTTATTTTTAAATATTATTAATTATGGTCAATTATCTTGACCAATACATAATCAAATAGATACTTTGAAGTTTAGACCATTCAAGAGTATAATATCCTCGTTGAATATACACTAAATATTTATGTGATAAAATCTAATTTTGGTTGACCAAATGTATAGTGATTCTTTGAATATCTGATCAGAAAATTGTATTCTGGCAATGAATGTTTAGTGTGGTTTTGGAAAACGCATTGTGGTTTACTTTGTTTGTCATCATTCACGATGAATTTTTAGTTTAATTTTTTTTTAAATAAAATGACAAGCTGGTGTGGAAACAAACAACTTTCACTTTTAGACAGAATCCGCACCTTTAGTTAAAAAAAATGGATGAGGTGAGTTTAACTACCGTAGGTAGTTGAATAATTTTTTTTTTTTGTAAACGAAAAAAACCTCTATAAATTCATCCGCCCGTTCTGATTTATTATATCTCTTCTATCCTTCAATTCTTCAGTTCTCCAACTCTCTTTCTCAGTTCTTCAGTTTTTCTAATATCATTTTCAACAGAAAAACTAAACTTTCTATAATTTTAAACTCTCCAAAAATCGTTGTGGCTATACTCTCCCACGTACGTAAATTCGCCGTTTGCACCAAGTAAGCATTTTTTTTTTGTAAACATAATATAATAGATAATGCGTATATATGTCTAATTAACATTATAATGCAACATTTAAAATTTTTTTTTAAAAAGAAAAACTCTTCATGCCAAACATTAAAAATAAATTATATTATATTTTTGATCTTAGGATATACATAATAGAAATTTAAGTTAATGTTATCTAAGCTTATAGGAGATACATAGCAACAATTTTAAAGTTTAGATAATTATATTTGAAAATTAAGTGTTTTAAATTATAACTATAAGTAAAAAACTGTTTGATGAGAAATTTTATCAAACTCTAAATAAAATCCACATGAATATTTTTTTTTTGAACTTTTAAATTAAAAAATAAATGTTAAAAATATGTGAAATCAAAACGATAATAGTGGTGAGAGACGGGAGATGATGTCAGCCATGGTTACTCAGACATCGATGGTGGTGACGTGCCTCAAACTCAAGTTCATGATGAGGCCCAAGAAGATGAAGAAGTGTATCGTGTTAACCTTGATGATGATGCACACCCTTCGAATGAGTTCAGTTGAGATACATTTCGAGTCCCAGTTCGAAGAGGTGAGCAAAGGAGGAGACAAAATTCTCAGTCAAGTGTCAGGCGTGGGAGTGGTTCGCATAGATATGGCGGTAGCTCAGGAGGTCGTAGAAGACAATCTTTTGAGACAACCCTGCAAGACACCATTACTGGCTATAGAGAGTTTCAACGACAAAGTTTGCAACAACTTGGCCCAGGTAGTTTTGACCAAGAAGATTACGATGAATTCAAAAAGGCAGAAGCGATATTCCTTGAGTTGGAACTTCCAAAGAACACCAAATTTTATTGGGCATGCATCGATTCACTTAAAGAGCTAAAATTTTGGCGTAAGTATTTCATAGATATAACTTGAGGTAACGACGAAGATAAGATACAAAACTGGAAGCTATGACTAGTATTTCACGGAACGACCAAGATTTGCCAAAAAGGCTGAGCTCGAGCCACTTGTATGGGAGTCAACATTTTGGAAGTCATGGTTTCAACAGTGGGGTTCTCCTCCAACAGCTCCACACTAGGGCACACCTCCAACAGCTCCACACTGAGGCACACCACCGACTGCTGGACAATGGGACACACCACCAACTGCTGGACAATGTGGCACACCACCGACTGCTGGACAATGGGGCACACCACCGACTGTTGGACAATGGGGCACACCACTGACTGCTGGACATTCGGGCACACCACTGACTGCTGGACATTGGGGCACACCACCGACTGCTGGACAATGGGGCACACCACCGACTGCTAGACAATGGGGCACACCATCAACTGATGGACAATGGGGCACATCACCAAATGCGTCACATTGGGGGCTTCCACCAAACGTTCAACCTTGCCCAGTGCGTCATACACCAAATTTTGAACAAGGCGGATCATCGGGAACGACTACAACAAATGTTCAATATGGATTTTCCGTGGGAGGTCAAGAAGGAAGTATGAGGAATACTGAACAAGAAGTTTCACATGCTGCAGGAGTAGGGGCTTCACAAAATGTTCAACCTGCATCATCACCCGGTCTCGGTTTCACAAATTATTTTGAAACATCTCATGTTTCACAAACTCCTAGACCAGGAAGTCTATTCAATATTTGGGGAACCTCATAAGGAATAAATGCAAGTACAAATGAAGATCATCAAAGTGATTAAGGAGACGAGAATTAGTTTCCTATGGTTTATCACTCTCGTTTATGTTTTAAAATATTATCTGATTTTCATGAGTCTATTTATGCATATTGTGTAATTGTTTTTATGAATAATTATACTTTTAAAGATAATTGTATTTTTTGTAATTGTTTTATGTTAGTTGATATTTGGCTAATGATGTTTTTTTTATCTTGTACTTATAAAATTTCAGGCTTTTCGTATATGTCAGTTACGATCACGAGACATCCACAGTCTAAGCTTCGAAGAGAGAATTGAATTGTGGAATTTAGAAAATGAGCAATTTGAGGAGTTAATAATTCAACCATCTTTGAGTTATTATGATCAACATTTCCAAAGAGCACCGTGCCGAACTGATAGAGGTTTGGGATGGAGGAATATTTGGCGTCGATTACAATAAGATGATGCTGCTTGTCTTCAGTTACTACGAATGTCACTTCCATGTTTTACAACATTGTGTAACATTCTACAAACGAACTACGGGCTACAACCAACATTAAATATAAGTATTGAAGAAAGTGTGGCTATGTTTCTACGGATATGTGGACACAATGAAGTTCAAAGAGATGTTGGTTTAAGGTTTGGACGCAATCAGGAGACTGTGAAGAGAAAATTTAGTGAAGTTTTAACGGCGATTGAACTACTTGCATGTGATTATATTAGAACTCCGACTAGTCAAAAACTACAACGAATTCCTGAAAGGCTTCAAGTAAACCGATCATATTATCCATTTTTTAGTGGATGCGTTGGAGCTATGGATGGGACTCATGTTTGCGTCAAAGTGACACCTGAATTACAAGGAATGTATTGGAATCGACATGATAATGCATCTTTGAACATCATTGCAATATGTGATTTAAATATGTTATTCACATATATTTGGAATGGAGCCCCGGGATCATGTCACGACACAGCCGTTTTGGCCATGGCACAACGAAGTGATTCTGAGTTCCCTATTCCTCCTTTCGATAAGTATTACGTCGTTGATTCTGGCTATCCAAACAAGCAAGGGTTTTTGGCTCCCTATAAATCAACACGTAATAGAGTTGTGAGGTATCATATGTCACAGTTCAACTCTGGTCTTCCTCCGAGGAATAAAGAAGAATTGTTTAATCAACGTCATGCTTCTTTACGTTTTGTCATTGAGAGGACTTTTGGAGTTTGGAATAAGAAATAGAGGATTCTTTCTGGTTTTCCAAGATACAACATTCACGTACAGAAGAGAGTGATAATGGCTACAATGAGATTACATAATTTTATTAAAATTTCAAATTTCCCAGATGCAAACTTTGCAGAAGTAATGACAGAGACGAGAATAAACAATAGAAATCGGGAGCCTGATTTAGATGACATGGAAGCAGCTGATGTAGAAGATGGAGCAGATAGAGAATATATGACACAACTAAGAGACAATATAACAAATATGTTATGGGCAAATCAATATGGTCGATAATAATTTTTTTTGTATTGTATTATATTTGATCCATTAATTTTGATGTATTTCTCAAAAACAAATATAGTTTGTTATATTTATAAAATAAAACTTTAACTTTAAAAATAATTTTATTATATAATATTATAATATATTATATTATTTTACTTGTTTTTTGGATGTATTTTTAATTTGAATTCAGCAATAAATATATTATTGTAAAATGCCAAAGAAATTTAAATTTATAATTATATTAATGTCATTAATCCATTTTTATTTATAAAATATTTATCTAAAATATAGACCGCACCGCACCGCTTTTTACATTTTCACCATTCACACATATAGATCGCACCGCATGTTGTTTTTTTCACCATTCATATGTTGTCCTGCACCGCTCAAACCGCAATAACCGCACTAGTTCTGCATGATGCGTTTCTTCTATCCGCACCGCACTAAAACCGCATCGCACCCCCTAAACCGCTTGTCCCGCACCGCTCAAACCGCTGTCACCATTTCGAAGCATCTGATAGTTTTTCAAATGAATTCATTCATTCATTCAGTCAAATAGCATAATTAATTATGTCAAAGAATCCATGGTCACTTATTTTGACTTGTAGTAAGATGAAGTATTTAGAGGGGGAGATATCATAAATTACTGGTCATGGTTTTTTCATGATAATCATTTTTTACAATAAACCGAGTATATGTCACTAATTAATTAAATTAGATGACATGTGACTATAATAATTTACGGAGAAGGAAAATTTGGAAACAAAATATTAAGATATTAAATATGTTACACATTGGGCTTTAAAAAAATGAAAGCCCATAATTGTTTCTGACGGTACGTAATTGCATGGCCTTTATAGCTTTCAATAATTGTTCTAAATGGTCCTTGAACTGGCTTTTATATCACCAGTTCGCGAACCAGCCGTGAATATTACCCGACTAATTTTATTGGGTTGATAATGCCTTAAACCAAATCCCGGATCGTAGCCATTGGATCCAACAACAACAACAACAAAAAAAAATTACTCTCTCTAATTCATAATAGTTGATGTTTAAAGATTTTACACGTAAATTAAGAAATCACACAAATCATAATTTTTTTTATTTTTTCTAAATTAAAACATCATTTATTGTCTAATTAAACACAATTCAACCAATGATAAAAAAGATCGCAGAATATAAATGGTCAAAAATAAATATAAAAATTTTAATTTTGTATTGAAAATGTAAAACATCAATTAAAATAAAACAATTTTTTTTTCCTTAAACATCAATTACTATGGATACGAGGAAAGGGAGTATATATCTCAAGTGAATATTCTACATTGGGATCTTCCGTTAGATTCCATGACCTCAGAGCAAACGACGCGCACGTTAGCAGGAAACTCTTTTCTTCTCTAATTTGCTCCAGCAGACTTATTGGGATGATGACTGTTGTGAGTTCCCAAAAAAAAAAAAAAAAATGTGAAACAAATATTATACACACAGCAATAATACTGTAAATTATTTTATTCATGCAACGCTAGAAGTGATGGACCCACCTCAGCTGACAAACACTGATATTCACCCACAGAGGGTATTAACGGCGTCAATGCTGCCGTTAATTGCGCTGCAGAGTAGTTTAGCTGCGAGACTGTTTCGACGACATTTACAGTGGGCACTGGGCCCCATAGAGAAAGGTCCAACGGCTACTTGAAGCTGACGTGGATTAAATGTGTATATGTCAGCACTTACCTAACACAATTTAAGCCAGGCTGAACATAAAGTCACACTCACAAGCCGATCAAATTACTCCTTTATGTATCCAAATTTATGTTTTTCTTAGCCAAATTGATGTTATGTTATGTATGTATCCTTTATACAAAGTCAAAGTGTAACACACTCGGGACCAACAATCGTGCACACAGCGCAGCTTCAAACAAAACTTCATGATAATTAATCACTATAACCAACTCCGAAATTATATTGTTTTTGCCGACCAAATTGTAAAACCACAAATATATATATATATGCTTTGAATACCTCCGGCTCCGGTTCACCAACTCACTGGTGATTTTCGGGCACTCATTGGCTCAGCTCACGCGGTGTCAAACGTTACATCTTGACCACTGGTTCCATGAATGTTACCGCCACGTGTCAGGGTATTTAATTTTGTTATCTTACCCCAAAAGCTTCGAAACAAAATTATTATTTGTTTCACCCCCAAATATATTTTACCTTTTTCTTAAAATGTACCCCTTTTGTCCCCAAGTGGCCATTTCTATCCACACTTTTGTATATAGATTTCTTTTGTTTTATGATTTTCTGTTTATCTTTTATAGGAAAACTACAATTCATAAAAAAGTAAAAATACATTTTAAGCCGAAAGAGAGAAGAATGTAGTAATGATTGAAGCATATATTTTTTGTTTTTTACAGAACTTTGCAAGTTGTAAGCTTTCATCGGTATAAATTTTTAGTTTTTTTTCCTGAAAAAAAATAAAAATTGCAGTGTTAGACCATCTCTAATGTATTACTCTATTTTTTACTCTTAAATAGAGTAACTCTAAAATAGAGTTGAGTTTTACTCCAATGTATTACTCTATTTTTTACTCTAAAAAGGAATATTATATGGTATATTTTATTTCTATTTTATTATAAATATCATTTATTTGTAAGAAATTATAATTTAACCCCACTTATTTTTTTTCTTTCAAAAATTTTCATAAATTATGATTTTATTTAAATTTGGTGATCAACAACAAGCTAGTCAGTCCTCCATCTACTTCGTTTGGACAATATTTTAACGATCTTGGTGGATCCGGAAGCAACTTACCGAATTATTATTAAGTCAATAGTTTATTAAAATTATTTTATGTTGCTTATCTTTTTTTTTTACGTCAATGTTGCTTACTTTATTTTCGGTATTTGTTACGTTGTTTATGTTTTCTATGCTTGTTATGTTGCTTATCTTTAGTTTCAACATTTTTTTTTGTATTTCTGTATTTTAAAAAAATTATTGCTGTCTTAAAAATGTTGATTTTCAAATTTATAAAAATAATTTATACAATAATCTGGTGGTGATAATCATTTTCTGTAATTTAAGTTTTAACATTTTTTTAGTGCAAAATTTTTTGTCAAATTGTGATATTGGAGAAAAAATTACTCTACAAATTATCTCAAATAATATGAACACATCACAATATATGGTTTTATGTGATTTAACTTTAAAAAATATTATAATAAAGTAATTTAAATGTAAAATTGATTTTCTTGTATTTAAATATTATTATTATTATTTGTTGTTTCAGTTATAATTACAAAGATATAAAAATTTAAGAACCATTCTATAAATAAAAAAGTTCAACTCTAAAATAGAGTGAGAAAAAATAGAGTTACTCTATTTTAGAGTGTGAAATAGAGTGAGATTAGAGAGAATTTTATTATAAAATAGAAATTTAGAATGGAAAATAGAGTAGGGTTGGAGATGTCCTTGTAACTCTACCTATCACTATTTGTCGGGACACATGTGTAAAAGCACCAAAACACCTTATGCTTTATTGCTATTTTTGTTTCCTTCTCCACGTCTTTTATATATATATATATATTTTTCTTTCTTTCTGATCCTCTAAATTAAAATCCCCGTTTCAACGTGATTATATAGCTTCTCCCAATTATATAACTTTGTGTTAAATTGTTAATAAAAATAGAGAAATATCTTAATTAAATTGATATCTAAACAATTGTGTTTAACGATTGGTCTATATTTAGTTTACCGTCACATTTTAAGATTCTTTCAAATTTCAATGTACTACCATTTTTTTTTTTGTCGACATGTACTATTGATTCAGTGTATTAAATAAAAAGCAATTATGAAAAAGTAAGTTGAAAATATAAACCATACTCTGCAGTCGAAATCTTGCTATTTCTCTCTCACTAGAGCCTCCTTCTATTCTCTCCCTCTTTCTCAACACACCTCCATAGCTCGTCCTCAACACGCTAGTTATCCATTTTAAAAACTCTTCCCTTTTCGCCTTCATACTACACGGAAACGTTTACAGAAGAAAAATCAATCTTCACAAAAATGGGGTTTTTAACTCGATTTCTAGTTTTCATGTCACTCTTCACCGGTTTGGTCTCTGGATTTGCTCTACAAAAGCTTCCTCTTTTACAGTTCGACGAAGGTTACACACAGCTATTCGGTGACCAGAATCTGATTGTTCACAGAGACGGGAAATCTGTCCGGTTAAAGCTCGATGAGAGAACCGGTTTGTCTTCTTGTTCCTCTGAGTCTTTCTGTTTCTGCTTTCTAATCATAATCCTAAACTGATATTTTTTTGAAATTATATTTACAGGTTCTGGGTTTGTCTCAAATGATATATACTTACATGGGTTCTTCAGTTCTTCTATCAAATTGCCAGCAGATTACTCTGCAGGAGTTGTTATCGCCTTTTATGTAAGCAACAATCTCTAATCTGCTGATTTTACAAAAACCCCACCATGGATTCTTCATTTTTAGCTATTTGGGTCCACCCAAAACTTACCAATTAAAGATATTTCTCTTGATGATTTTGTTCCACTGTTTCCATGGGATTAGACAAAGGACAAAAAGCTTAAATTTTTTTTATTTTTGGTGGGTTTATGCATTCTCTTCTTCTCAGCTGTCAAATGGAGATATGTATGAGAAGAATCATGACGAGATTGATTTTGAATTTTTGGGGAATATCAGAGGCAGAGAATGGAGGATTCAGACCAACATATACGGTAATGGAAGCACACATTTGGGCAGAGAAGAAAGATACAATCTTTGGTTCGATCCAACAGAGGATTTCCATCAATACAGTATCCTCTGGTCTCTCTCTCACATCATGTAAGTTAAAAAAAAATTCATCTTAATCAGGTTCTTAACCATCCTCTTAAGTCTTTGTTCAACTAGTCGGCTTAGAAATTTAACTATGTGAAATTAGCAATAGTTGGGGTTATGAACAGAGGATTTAGATGGATAATTAAAGCCGTTAGATTGGGCTCTTATGAGTTTTTTAATGATCTTGCAGACTCTTTAACCGTCACTTGATGTTTCTATTAAAGGAAACCCAAGTGGGGTTAATGTGTGATGGTTTCGTTTTCAATTTTTTATTAGCTAGTGGAGTTGGTTTCTTGTTCTGGAAAGTTAAGTGATGTACAGCTTTCGGTTCTTGGCAGCAACAGAGACCCAATCAGATTATTTTTGGATGAGAGAATCTAAATCCAGTCTACTAAAAAGCAGGATTTTTTTTTTTAAACAATAAATGTCATCTTTTTAGATAAGTTTCATGTGAATTTTATTGCAGATTCTATGTAGACAATGTTCCGATCAGAGAAGTCAAACGCACGGCGCCAATGGGCGGTGACTTCCCGGCGAAGCCGATGTCTCTTTACGCAACCCTATGGGATGGTTCCAAATGGGCAACCAACGGTGGCAAGTACGGTGTAAATTACAAATATGCCCCTTACATCGCTCAATTCACCGATCTGATCCTCCACGGCTGCGCCGTCGATCCCACCGAGAAGATTTCGAGCTGCGAAGACGGAGCGGCAGAGAATCTCCGGCTAGCGTCGGAGATCACGATGTCTGAGAGGAACAAAATGAAGAGTTTCCGGCGGAAACACATGACTTATTCGTATTGTTACGACCATACGAGGTACAAGATGGTTTTGCCGGAATGCGTGGTGGATCCGGAGGAGGCTAAGCGTCTCAGGGTTTATGATCCGGTAACGTTCGGTGGGATTCCTCACCGCCACCGTCATGGGAAGCACCGGAGCAAGAGCCGCTTCGACGGAACTGAGTCAATATGATTTGGTGTATTTTTGGCATTTTCTGTCTTGTATAGGAATATGAATTATGGACTGGAAGATGGAATGACACTCGGATATTTTGATCTCCTCCACTTCACGAAAATTGTCGTTCGACATAATAATAAAATATTTTGATTTTCTTTTTTGAAAGAAATATTTTGATTTTCTATTGGTTAATAATATCAATTTTTTTTTTGCTAAAATATGAATGAATATTCATTTTTAAATATCACACTAACAAAATAAGAAAACAAATTATAAGAATACTACAGTAAACTCAAAAATATATTGTAAAATTTGCATAAAACGTCAATAAACTTTAATATTCATAATAGAAGCAGATGGAATTTACGACAACATAAATTCTTTTCTTGCCTGATTTTTCTCTTCATATATTAGTACTATAAAATTGCATATGTTCTCATTATCTTGGTTTTCTACGAGGTTTTCAACAAAATTGAGTACGTTTGATTATATTGTCCAAGTATTCAATGGTCCAATAAATATTACGAAAAAATTACACTACTCTAGCACACTTTCTCAAACTATAATTACGCTCAAACACACTTTCTTCTTTCTTTACCTCTCTTATATTTTTACTATTTTACCACCATCATATCTTCTTTCTATCCTCTTTTCTCCTCGTTAACTTTTTTGTTTTAAGTTTTCTCTATCCTCTTTTGTTTCTCTTTTCCCTTTCCTCATTTGTTTCATTTTCTCTTTTCTCTTTTGTTTATTTATATTTTTCTGGTTTGTTATGGATTAACCGAACCGAACCCGATCTAAAAAAAAAAATACCCGAACGAGTTCTAAAATTTGAGTACCTAAAACTCGAAAGAACAGACTCTAACCCGAACGGGTACTCAAATGCCCAAGCCTAGAGAGAGAATTAATTTATAGGTAAGAACTAAATTCGTCGGTTACACCTCGTCGGAAATCAAATTTGGTCGGATTTTTGTCAGAACATTCTGACGGTCACTGGTCGTCGGTAAATGGTCGTAACTTTTCCGATATATTTTCTGCCGGATTTTTCGACGGCTTTTCGACAAACAATTCCCAGCGGATGGATTTTCGATGCTTTTCCGACGGAGTTTTAGTTCGAATGTCCTGTCGGATATCCATCGGAAAATTTTCCGACATCGTATGTATGCCCTATTGTGAATATATATTCCTTTGGCTAAGTCTCTCGATCTCGGATTTGAACTCCAAAGAAGGGTAACGATAACCCGAACAAAAAAAATGGCTCGGAAGTCGAACCTTGTGGATATGACACATGCGTATCCATGTAGTTGTTTACACGTGGACGATATTCGAGTGAATATGCATGCATATCCATGTAGTTGCGTACACGTGGACGCTATTCGCGTGGATACGCATACACATCCATGTAGTTGCGTCCACGTGGACGATATGCGTGTGGATACGCACATGTCTATCCATTTAAATGCGTCCACGTGGACGCATCTATGTGGATACTTATGCGTTCGACCAATGTGTTCGAATAACATGTAAGTAAAATATTGTGAAATGGGTATCAAAGTGTAGAGAAAAAAGAAACATAGTTTATAGTGCAAAAAAATTGTGAAATTGTTTTTTCAGGAAAAAAAATAAACAAAACAAACTAATTGGATGTCAAAACAAATAATAATAAAAATGAAAATGAGAAATAAACCAAAGCAAAATATAGAAAAAAGATGAAAGGCGAAATAAACAACTCAATATGTGTAATTGGAAAATAAAAATGGGAAATAAACAAAAGCAAGAGTATCTTGATATTTTAAAAAATTGAACAGTTGAAAAGTGTGTCTAGGTGTAATGCAAATTGTGTCTAGGTGTAATTGCAAAATGGAAAGTGTGTCATTTGTAATTAATTTCTTAAAAGTGTCACACACTGTAACTCACTCAAATATTTTTGACTTGATTGTCTAGTTTATTTGACCACTAGGTAATAATCCGCGCATTGCGCGGAGTGAAATATCTTTGAAAATTTTGTAATATCCGAGTTTAAAATGATAATATGAAACATAAAAATTTAAAATTTTGAATATAATATATATGTCTTTTGTAAACCATTTGAGCCACGATAATATAATAGACCTTGTTTAAATTTGATGGGGTTTGTGTGTTAATGATGTTGTGTAATTGATGAATGAAATGGTTATGCAAAATAGTGTTATATAGTGCTTAAATTAAGGGTTTTCACTTATTAAGAATATATGAATGAGAATTCAAAATCAAATGTCTCTTCAATCATATAACATAATTTTGTATTTAGGTTTTAATTATCAGTAGCGAAAATATTTTTTTCCACGAAATTTACTAATATCGAAAATCATTTTTGCCACGAAAATATTTTTTTCCATGAAAATTTTGCTTTTATTGCAATTTGATCTGTAAATCACAATTTATTATGATTAGATTTGAATATGCAATTTAATTTGATATGAATTTGAATATGAAATTTTATATGATTATATTTGAATATGAAATTTAATATGATTTGAATATGAATATGCAAAATAAATGGTAATCTCAAAACAATTAAATCCATTTTGAATTCGAATTTCAAATTTGTCACGTGAATATCCGTTAGTACGTGTGTTTGATGAGACCATTAACATCAAACTATATTAGCATCAAACTATATCAGATTAAAATATAGTTTGATGAAACCATTAGCATCAAATTATATTATATGGTTTATATCTCAATAATCATTAGCACGTGTGTGTGAGCTATAATATACGTTTTATATCTCAATAATCATAACAATAATATGAAGGCTATATTTCATATTATAATTTGAATTTGAATATGCAAAAATTTGTATGAAATGAAATATAACTAAAAGATTTTGGAAGAAAAAAAATTGAGCAATTGTAAATCACATGTCAAGCCAAAATTATTTTTTAATAATTCTTCTCAATTAATATATAAGTGATTATGCAATTATTTAACGTGAATTGCACTAACGTAATTATTCTAATAAGTTAAAATTTTTTTTATAATTTTTTTTTTAAACTCTATATCGATGACACATACATTTGTGTAAGTCACAAATAAAACCTCTCAATTAATGAGGGGGGGGGGGGG
>PKMM01000679.1:782747-795380 GCA_002933915.1 Eutrema heterophyllum
TAATTTTTTTTTTTTTTTTTTTTTGGGTTAAGAAACCCACTTTTTTGGTTAAGAAACCCGATAATGATGCTCTAAGGTAACAATTAATGATCTCTATACGTGTCATCTTAGTATGTGTCATGTGTGAACTCGATTACTTACAGTTATATCCCGATAATTGATATCAATGAGTTTGATAAAGGAAGAAGAAAATTCGCAATTAGTGGAGTATAAAAAGTCATGATCAGCTTTTACATGTATGTTATGTGTCGACTACTAATCTAAATTATCCTCTTTTTTTTTTGTCAATCATCTGAATTATCTAAAGTTTCATTTTACGTAATGAAAGTTTGAACAACCATAAATTAAAATCTAAAATATTTTAAGGAGTCACCAGAATTCGCTACATGTGACACTCTTTAGAAATGTGTTGTCAAATGAACTCAAACTTTAACAAAATGCCCAAACTTATAAAACCTATATATATATATATATATATATATATCAATTTTGTGGGCCCATATTGGAACATATATTAATCTTCGTATATGATACAATGGGTCATAAGGCCCATTTGTTCCAAAGCAAACAAAAAATGATGTGATAATCTTTGTTTTATATTTATGAGAAAAATTAAATTAACCGGCATCTTTTAAAGATGCGGAATCTCGATTTCGTTCCAACTATTATATGCATACCAAATTCACTAACGTGAAATTAAGTATCTTATTTTTGTCCAATGAATCTGATTGTGCGTAATCATCGACGATCGATTTTTCTTTTCTTTCTTTCTGAACAGTAAATACTTTTAATTTGAATAACAAAAATTATGAAGAAAATTGAGAAGTGAAAAATGAGATTGAGAGAGATCTGAAGTGATCGAAGCCACCGTTTTAGACTCTTAAACGCATGCGTCTTAACTAAGCCAAAAAAACTCTCTTACCCTTTACACCTCTTTCCTCAAAAACCCTAGATCTCTCTCTCTTTCGTCTTGCCTTTTAGGAAGCTTCCCGTAATTTATACATCACTTTAACTAGATTACTCTCCCTCTTTCTTTATTTACTCAGCTTCACCGTGACGACGAGATACTTGTTTTGCCAGATCTGTAGTGTTTCACTCTTCGCTTGCCTCATAAAACCTTCACATTTATGGTGATTCTTTATTACCTTTCCTAAATTCGTTTGTGTGTTTTAATTTTTTCATCCGAAATTCATCTACTTTCTTCCTGGGTTTTACTTGAATTACGTTAAGTTCGAGTTTTTTTTCCAGGATTTAGTGTGCGATCTCCTTGAATTCTAGCCGATCTTTTCATTTTTTGTTGTTGTTATTCTGCAGATCTGTTTGAAGGAAGCTATGAGTTGTGTTTGATAGCGAGAAAAAAGGGAAAAATAAAAACTTGTTTTTTCTCGAGATACTTGCTTCTTCTTCCTTTATTGTTGCCACCAATGGCAATGCCGCCGGGAAATGTTACTCCTTCTGATAAATTGCAGTTTCCGCCCGCCGCCGTCGCCGTCGCCGCCGGAAGTTGGATCCCCGACGGGCGAGACGGGTTTATCTCGTGGATTCGTGGGGAGTTCGCTGCAGCTAACGCGATCATCGATTTACTCTGTCAACATCTAGTAGCAATTGGGGATCACAACGAATACGAAGCCGTGATCTCAAGCATCCGACACCGTCAATTAGGCTGGTCTCAAGTTATTTATATGCAGCAGTTTTTCTCAATCGCTGAGGTCTCTTACAATCTACAGCAAGTTGCTTGGAAACGGCAACAGAAAATGCTTAATCAACATCCTCAAAGGCATTACAATTCTGATCAGATTGGAAAATTCGGAGGAAGGAGATCAGGGCCTGGGTTTAACAAGCATTATCATGGTGGTGGTTACAGAGGAGCTGAGTCAATGGCGAGAAACGGGCATCATTCTTATTCGGATTGCCACAGCATTGATCGTGTTGAGAATCGGGAGGAAGCTAAGCTTGCAAGTGATGATAAGGCATTATCTGTTGCAGAGGACAAGAGAGGTAATGAAATAGTCTTTGGTTAGCTTCAAGGCTTGCTTGCTTGTAAGAAAAGTAAAATTTTTGGCTGCTAAAACCTATCTGCAATTTGGTATGAGATAGTGCAATGTATGTAGTTGAAGATTCGGGTTTGATCTGCGGTTTACTTGTTTGTAGTCTCTAGACTCTTTACTGGTTTAAAATGTATGTGTTGCGGTAATGTACATTTATACTTGTTTGTGGGACAGATGGTGGCGAGAAACCAAAGAGCGATCGTAAAGATTTGGAAGAATCTGAGGCCAACACCGGTTCAGAAACTCAAGCGGAAATGGTGAACCGTAATCGTAACTCGGGTACTAAAGGTACTTTGAAAAACCTTACTTGTCAATTTTCACCTCATATTAGATCTTTCTGAAATATTCCGATTCCGTGCTGCTTCTTGTTTTCAGATAACAGTCTCAGTTCTGAGCCAAAGCAGAACGAGAAAGATAAAGAGTGTCCTGCAAGCATGGCAAAGACTTTTGTTGTCCAAGAGATGTTTGAAGCGAAAATGGTGAGTGGTTACTTCTCCAATGTCTGTTTATAGTTTACGGCCTACAATACTAAATGGTTTTTTTTTTGTGTGTAGGTTAATGTTGTGGAAGGACTGAAGCTATATGACACTATGGTTGACGCCATGGAAGTTTCTCAACTCGTTTCTCTTGTAAACAATCTGAGAATTGCTGGAAGAAGAGGTCAACTTCAAAGTAAGAATCTCTTTACGTACTGCTATAATGATTTAACTTGTTTATAAGTCAGGTCTTATAACCTTTGATTCATGACAAACAGGTGAGTCATATGTGGCTTATAAACGGCCTAATAGAGGACATGGACGCGAGATGATCCAACTCGGTCTCCCCATAGCTGATACGCCACCTGATGATGAGAGTATCAAAGGCAAGTCCTTTAAAAATGTTTTTGACTTATAGTTTCTGTGTATTTGATAACATGAGATATGAGTTTTATGCAGATCGAAGAATTGAGCCAATCCCATCATTTCTCTCAGACATCATTGAACGTTTGGTGTCAAAGCATATCCTACCTGTGAAACCAGACGCCTGCATCATTGATTTCTTTAACGAGGTTAAAACTGATTGCTAAATTCGTTGAAACCCGTTAAACTATTTGTTTCTGTTTTCTTAACAAGGTAGGAGTTTTCTTGTGTCTCTCTATATATTGTGAACCATAGGGAGATCATTCGCAGCCTCATATGTTTGTTCCCTGGTTTGGACGACCCGTTGGCATCTTGTCCTTGTCGGAATGCGATTTCACATTCGGAAGAGTCATTGTCTCTGATCATCCCGGCGACTACAAGGGCTCTCTCAAGCTGTCTCTCACTCCCGGGTAACCGATTCAACTGTCGCTTAATTCTGCGAAGCCAGAGATCTTTCAATCCGTTAATCATCAATTGTATTTTTGTATTTTGAACAGATCGGTTCTTCTGGTGGAAGGCAAATCCGCAGATCTTGCTAAGTTTGCAATTCACTCAATCCGAAAGCAGCGGATGCTCATCACCTTCACCAAATCTCAACCAAGAAACTCCATGACCGGATCTAACTGGGGTCCACCGCCTAGCAGATCGCCGAATCACCACAACCGTCACTCAACCGGCCCACCTAAACATTACCCTGTTATCCCGACAACAGGTGTCTTGCCCACACCGTCTCACCGGCCACCAGACGGAACTGTTCAACCGATTTTCATCGCCCCTCCAATGCCATTCCCAGGTGGTGTCCCGCCCGGGCCAACTGGCTGGCCACTGCCACCTCATCCGCGACACCAGCCGCCACCACAACCTCGGATGCCCATCCCTGGAACCGGTGTGTTCCTCCCACCCGGTTCAACCCAAGAACTGGTTTTACAAAGCTCCCCAGAGAAATCCAACAACAGCAACGGAAGCAACAACTCTGCAGAAGGAAAGTTGGATTTGAAGACGAAAGAAGAAGCTTGTAACGGAAATGCTGCAGAGGAATGCGATGGCAATAGCGGTAGCGGTGACGGTAAACAGAGCAATTAGCTGAAGAAGAGAAGATATAGAGAGCAAAAAGAGAGAAACGAGTCGGGAGATGAAATATGGAGCCCTGCAGTTTTTAAACTGTAAAAAGAGCGGCGAATTCTATGAAACGTTGTGTTTTTGCCACTTCAGAAATTGCCTTTTAGAAGAGACAAACAAGGAAAAGAGACGAGCAAAATTTACCCGTTTTGGCGTTTTCTACTCTCTATAATCATATTCTTATTTTAAACCTTTCCATTCAAATTATATTTCTCGCTCGTTTCGCTTACATTTTTATCTACATACATATATACTACGTAAGTACAATTGAATCATATCTATATATTTATACATATCAACGTTTCTCAAGAAAGGGTTTTTTTTTTTTTGGGCTTCGAAAGCTTAAGACATGAAGCCTCCTTATCTGTTGTGGTACAACTTTAGCTGTGTTGGATCCCACATGGACCACGGCCATGGTTTTGATCCTTTTTTTCTTCTTCTTTTCTTTCCGTCGGGTTTGATCCTTTCTCCTCCACCCTAATAAATCCTAAAACTTTAAAAAACATATAGACAAACTTAATTAAAAAGAGTTTTATTTTCTGACAACAATTATTTAATTATTTTGAGAGATAATTCTGTCTTGAGTAAAAGTGTTCTTGCAATTCAAGCGTAAAATATCCTGGTCTTGTGAACTACTAGTACTCTACTCATCCACAAAATGGAGTTGTATTGTATTCATGCCATTCCTATAACCACATATTATCATTTTATCATATAATCCATTATTTAATATATTATCTATACATGATTAAAGAGAAACTGAGCATAGGACAAAAGATATGTGACAAAATCATATCCAATATTTATGGATGAGATTCGGACCCAGCTTTGTCCCCAAAATTACAGTGAAAACTTGTGAGTCAAGTTGTATAATAATATATAACTAAATTAAAAAAAATATATATGGAAGCGTAAGAGAAGATGGACTTACCTAAATGTCAGTAAAATGAGTAATCAAAGGAAGCATATCAGTGATTTTGGTATAAGCCACATTGTCTCATGTTCAATATCACGCAGTCTTTTTATTTCATCTCCCATCTTACAGATTTTCAATAATATTTCATTTGAAAATTTGCACACCATAACCACAAGGGTGGTGGTCCAGTGGTAGTGGACTCCTGGGAATGAGTTGACAGTTTTCTCCTGGATTCGAAACTCCCTGGAAACAAACGCTTCTTGTGGCCAAATGAGATATGGGGCTAATGTCTAGGCCCCATTTGCAAACATGGGTGTACGTTTAGTCCGTTGGTGATACATCTCCAGGGGATTAGTCTGGATCTCTCCATGGGTTTGGGATTTACCCTTGAGTCATCAAAAAAAAAAAAAATTTGCACACCTAAGAACAATTATATTTATTGTTAAATAATTAAATTAGTCAGCCTTGTAAGCGATGCAAATCTTTATAATATTATTTAAGAATATATTTTTGAAAATAAATTTTATTTTGTAAGTTATTACATAAAATACCATTACAAATAAGAAAAGATAATTGAAATAGGAAATGATATAATTGTCTTTTAAAATTATTGATGAGAATATGTAAATTATTTATTTCCCATTAAAGATGTTATTTACTATTTAGTTTCTTAATTATTATGATATTATTAAATAATAATCAATCCATACATATTCAAAAATAAAATATATTCAAAATCTTGCAATAATTTTCACTATAATTATTATAAAATATTTTACTAATTTTATAAAGAGTTAGACACGATATTATTGATTTTTAAAGAGTTTGTGGATTGATCACAAAAATTATAGTCATTAAGCGGTTCATATTAGAGTTATGTTTTCAAGATTATAGGTTTTGCGGGTTAGACTGAATAATATTTTAATTTATTGCAAAACGGGTTAAGTAGACATGTTAGTCCGGATTGATAGTTCTATCTATAATCATTGATTAAACAAATTTTAAAATTCAGATAAAAACAATTTTTAAACAAAAATTACTCTGCGCTATATAACTAGCGCGGCTTGAATCTTAGTATATTTTTATTCAGTAAAAGATCTTATCGCATATACTTTATTGTCGCATCATAATGTGATTTGAAAATAAAAATTCAACGAAACAAGAAATTAATATTACATCATAATTCATAAACAATGCGTCTCGATTTAATTAGGATTAGGTAGCGAAATAAAGCGCCTCCTTGTAAGTCTTCCACTGATGCAAAACGGCACGTAGTTCGGCTTCAGAAATGTGAACCGACATGAATCCTTGTCCGTCGTACTCTTCTGAGTCCAAATAGTTCACGTCACCTTTCCACGCCTTTGATCCACCTCCACTCGTCATAAATTGCACTTTACTCTACACATCAGAAAATATAATCTTATTATAAATGTTTCTAATCCCCCAATCTATATTTAGTTCATTAATTCAATAAAATATAATCTTGAATTGATTTGATTTTTTTTTTTAAACTATAACTTGATTCGTAACTCTTATTATAAACTATTCTTTATCTTGAACCGATTCTTTTATAAACGAATCATTATAATTTCCCTAAAACGACAAACACATTTAGTCCGATCTAAGCTAACCTAATCGAATAAGTTGAATTATATCTAATTAATATACTCTTGATTAAAAAAATATATATATATATACTTTTGGTCCCAAAAAAAAAAATATACTCTTGATTAAAAATATATATACTTTTTAATCAACAAAAAATCATCAAATCGAATGTCGATTCGGTGAAGAACTTTATACTGGGCTCCACCTCCACTCTATACGCTAATCTTTTCACTGTTTTAGTTAATTTACCTGTCCACGCTGCTTATGTGCTCTAAGCAATGATCATACCCGTTCACGTAGAGATCCACATCATTCGCCTAATAAATCAAGAAAAGACAAATAAAACGAGATTGATCAAATATTATATATTGGTGCATTACATATTCACGTGCATGCATGTACTGAAAACTTTATGATATTAATTAATTTGTTACGTTGAGAATAGGTAAAAGCTGCTTCTCCAATTCAATGGTGTTCCCGTGGTGACCTGCGCTTTTGATCGTATGGTGACCAATCACTATTTTCCACTTTGCAGTTGATTCTCTCAATGCCACGTCGACTTCCTATAATTACCATTATATATATATATATATATATATAGCTTTAGTTAGTGTGACCCGTAACTATAACTTTTTTTTGTTGGGCTGATGAATAACTTATCTACGCATTACAGTGAAATTGCATTAGCAGATTGTTTACCAATCATGTAGAATTGCATTGATACATTACATAACTTAATAAAATAAAAAAACGCAATTCTATCTTAAAAACAGACAAGACTAGTTATTTTCAGAGCACTTTAATGAAATTTATTGGTTATTTATCTGGGATTAATTGAAATTTCCATTCACTTGCATTTTTTGTTTTCGTACATCTCAAGGCCTATATATATATTTAATTATTTTCTGGGACGTTAGAAGATTATTACCTTTAAGAGATTATTCAGATATGTCTGTCTGGGTAATACGCCGGCTCTCCAGTCATAGACATGCTTATTTGGTTGGACAAAGTATTTATCGACAAATGGAGTTGTGTCGACGAACAAAAAATCGACGATCTCTACAAGGAAGATAGTATAGCTGTTCAATACATTAATATGGAGAATAAATAAATGTTTTTGATAATCTAAGAGAATATATATTCTTTAATTACCAGCATTAACAACGAAAGATCTCATGCAAACCCATCTGTTGTCCAAAGCCCTGAGCATATGGCTAAGTTGTGCCCCGACGTCACCTCTATAGTCATGATTTCCTAAAACTTTTAGGTTGAAGAAAATATAATTTACACAATGGATCACATATCCTGGGACAATTAAGATCCAATGAATTTTTTTTTTACATATCACAAAATTTTAAACATTAGTATGATTAAATTGAAATTTAATACTTAATTACCAGTATACTTAAGGTTTCTGCAAGCTCGCCGCAGTATAAATGTTGGTAAAAGAATCTTGAAATGAAGGATCGTGCAAACCAAGTAACCCATTGTCGTAAAAATTATCTCCCGTAGAGATTACAAAATCAATATCTAGCTTTTCTCCAATTTCTCCCATCTGTTAAAAATTATATGAACTACAATTTAGTCAGTTTATACGTACGTTACTACAAAAAATAGACTTACAAAAATTGAAACAACAATGGCTAGTATATTAAATGATTGCTCACATGAATGAGGAACTCTTGAATATTGCATGAACATTCAAGTCCAGTCCAGAAGACAATATATATAACCTCTGCCGGAATAAACGCTAGGCGCTAGTCGGGCGGAGGGTACGGGCCTAGCGCCTAAGCGGGAAATCGGAGTTTAATCGGATTTTAGTCCGGGCGGGATTTTTTTATACTATTTTTATTATTTTTATAAATTTTATATATTGTTAGTATGTTTATAGAATATATTGTTATAATCTTATGTTAAAATTTTATTATGTTTATAATGATCCATATATTGTGAAATCTAGCTAAGTACTTGCATTTTAAAACGGCATATCATATAATTATATAAAGATCAAATTCACATCAATCCAAAATACAAAAAAAGAAGTCCAATCACATGATTACAAAAAATACAATGTCTTGATCTTGAGAATACCAAAAAATAATAGTAAAAGGAATACAAAATCTCCTTTTTTTCTTCAAAGATCAAGTTATCATGGGTTTTGGACTTCTTGATGTGTTTGCAATTTGACCTTGTTACTTAGTATCCAAATTAGACCTGAAAATATGGAAAGAAGGAGTCAATACCAAAGAAATTGCAACCGAGAGTCAATACCAAAAGATAATAACATAAAGACATTGCAGCCGAGACAATAAACCACAAAGACAATGAAAGAAACCAGAGATTCTAGGTCACAGAACAAGAAACAAATTGGATTCAACATAGAAATCTCTTATTCAAAGTCACAGAACAAAGTAGTGAAAGAAAATATTATGGAATCAGAACAACAAAGAGAAATATTAAACTAACCTGAGATTCATGGAAACAAAGGCACCTCTTGGTACACATCCGGTTCAAACTCCATGTGGACATCATCTTCAGGTTCTGATTCGAAATCGTCATAAAGATCTCTAACCCTAGGAACTTGTGTTGTTAAAATATCTGCCACGGCACTATCAATGTCTTCTATACGATGCCCCACAATCCACTCTTCAACAGTATCTTCATTTCCATCATCCAAAATGACATCCACATTTTGCTCTCTGATTCTTTTCTGCCTACTAAACAATCTAGCATTGAACTGGACATAGACTAGACTGTTAAGTCTACTAACGTCTAGCCTATTCCGTTTCTTTGTGTGTATCTGCAAGCATCAAAATAAATAATTCAGAACAGAAACTATAAAAGACAGAACAGTAACTATAAAAGACAGAACAATTAAGATCATCAAACAAACCCCTTCAAAGCAGCTCCAATTTCTTTCACATCCAGATGAACTCGATGTTAAAGCTAGAATCCTAGTTGCCAACTTTTGCAAATTTGGTGCTCCACATCCGTAGTTTGCCCACCAATGCCCTAAAATTATGTAACAGAAAAGAAAAAAACCATTAGTATTGAAATGTACTGTAAATGAGAAGATTAAGTTATGAAATGAGAACATTAACCTGGATCAAACTTGTCGTCCTTTGTCTCACAGCCTTTAAGTGCCAATGCTCTACCAAATGACCCAACTTTGTTCTTGTATAAGCTGATTTCTTGGTTCACCACTAGATCTTGTTTACTGAAATCACCATGGTAATAAGTCTCCACACAGTTCATGAAGCCTTCCACGATCTCCATATCATACTGGATTGTCGGTTCTTTATAAAAATAATAAGGGTTGAGGAAATAGGCAGCCACATGTAATGGAGAATCCAACCTACCTTTCATCTTCTCATCAATAATCTGAAAGATAGGTTGGTAATTTTTCTCCAAATGATCTGTAGCTTCTTTGATAGTCTTCTTAGCCTCTAGCATCTCACCAAAAATGAAGCCCAATGAAGGTATCTTCTCTCCATCTGCAAGTCGTAGAACCTTCACCAAAGGGTTAAAAACTTTTAAAACTGACATCACACCATTCCAGAATCCAAAGCTCATCACAGTGTCAAACACTGTCTTCCCCTTCCCTGACTTTGAATGCACGCAGTCAACCCACTCGTCACTGCCAAACATGGCTTTTAGTTGAGCCTTCTTCTCATACAAACTGCTCAATGTCAAATAACAAGTTGCAAACCTTGTTGCTCCTGGTCTTACAATGTCTCTCTTCTTGGTATAGATTCTCATCAATGACAGTGTCTTATGATGAGCATAGATGAAAACAGTGACAACCTTTGCTTGATCTATTATTTTAGCAAAACCAGTTAGCTTAGAAATACCTTCTAGCATCAAATCCAGCGTATGAGCAGCACAACCACTCCAGAAGATACTTGGTCTCTTCTCCTTAAGCATCCTTGCGGCTGACACATTGTTGGTAGCATTATCCGTGACAACTTGCACGACTTTGTCAGCCCCTATTTCATCAATAAACTTGTCAATGTATTCAAAAATAAACTGACCTGTATGAGAATCTCTTGAAGTATCTTTTGAAGAGATAAAGCAGGTTCCACTCCTTGAATTCACACACAGATTCATAATGCTTCTCCTCTTCATGTCACTCCAAGCATCAGTCATCACAGAGCAGCCATCCTTTGCCCATTCCTCTTCAAAACTCTTGAGCTTTTCCTTTGTTCTTTGATGTTCTTCATTTAACAGAGGCTCTCGTAATTGATACTGACTTGGCGGAACCCAACCAGGACCAAACTGACCCAATGCTTCACAAAAGAGCTTGAATCCATCATTATCTATTGCATTGAAAGGAATGCTTGATTGATATATCCATCTAGCTAAGTACTGTCTGACAGCATGAGTCTTATCCTTGGAAATGGCATCATGTATATTCTGCTGTCGCTTCTGGGTACCCAAAGAAGCTTCAGGGTTAATCTGGGATGCAAACCTATCAATAGGACCTTGGAAGTGAGGCCGTTTCAGTGTTCCAAGCTCTTCTTCCACCTCATCACCGATGCCGTGATTGTCAATATTGACCTCTGCTCTCAAAGCTTCATCTTGTTTTCTTTTCAGACTTTTCTTGTCTTTAACTTCAGCCAGTGCTGTCATACACTTCTCTTGATCTTCTTTAGTTGAAAAAGGACAAGCAGCCACGTTCCCTCTCTTGTGTGCAATGTGTTGCTTCAGTCTGTTTATACCACCAGAGATTTCTTTCCCACACAACTTGCATTTAACCTTATCATGGTTGTTAGGATTGCATAAGTATCCATACTCCCATCCCATATCGTCTGAGTTCCTCTTAAGAACCGGATCCGTATCCACTGATTCCATTCCTATAAACATGAATGATGAATCAAAGAAAAACAAGCTTCAGACGCATGAATAATGAATCAAAGATAGACAGAAAAAAACAAGCTTCAGACTCAATCACCACATAAGATAGACAAAAATGCTTGTTCGATGCAAAAGACACAAGTTTTCAAGTGTAAAAGCTCTGATTTTTTTTTAATTACTAAGGAAATTAAGAAAAAAATGAAAATTTTTGCTTATTAGAGAATTATCTCACAGAACAACAAGTCACATGTGAGCTCTTTCACTTTCTCTGTCGTATCTTTCACTTTAACATCCCAACAAGAGGAGAGACATCAAAGAGAACATATTATTAAAAAAAAAAGGAACAGATCTTTTGACACAACCATGAAAACCAGAAAGTGAAAATTTAGTAAATCAAAGAGAAGTAAAATCCTCTCCTCGGTATAATCAATCACAAGCAACATGAATTATTATTATTACTAACCTCGATCAGACGCAATCACCACATGAGAACAACAAAAGTCAACAGAACAAACAAAAGTCATATGATAATTGATTCGCCATTTGTAGTTTTATCTAAATTAAAATTTTTATCATATGATTGGCTATTACGTATTTTGGTATCAACAGAGCAAACAAACGTCCGAAAATCAATCAACACGATTCGTCGGGGAGAGATCTCACCACTTGTCGGCCCTAACCTCTAATGGCCTTAACAGTAATAATTCAAACTGAGAAAGAGATAAGAGATTCTAACCTTCTAAACAGCCATCGTAGATGATGTCGGTTCTTCGTAGATGTTGTCGCCGAAGGTTGATTATGGATTATGGTTAGAAAAGTTTCGATTTCTTGCTCTTGATTTGGGGATAAACTAGATTAGGGTTTGTCGTTTGAGGCTTCGACATAGGAAGAGACACGATTTGGGGTTTTGTTTTGTGTCTTTTATTTTTTTCCTTGGGCTTTTACAAGTTTTGGCCCAAAACGTTTTTAAAAACAGATTAATGGGCCAAACCGATTTTCTAATAAATCGGGTCAACGGTCAAAATGCGGATAAGGCGGCGATTAGTCGGATCAGCGCCTAGAATAGCCGAGCAGGAGGTAGTCGCGGCGGTCAGTGTCCTTCCAGCGCCGCGGCGGGAGCCTAGGCGGCTGGGCGGCCGCCTTTTAGAACAGGGTATATAACTAATTAAGTAACCATTCTTTTATATAT